>JBAMBP010001028.1:0-30048 GCA_037044515.1 Phortica magna | reverse complement strand
CACCATAGAAACGTGGCGTCCGCTTACAAAACTGCTTGCTGCTCTTGTGTCCACTGTAGCCACAATAGGAGGACCACAGACCAGCACCGGTAAAATACGTCTACCACCTATCTGGCTGAGCGGCGCTATTACCGATGAGGGTCCTGTGAGTCCTCCCACCCCTCACGATCTTTCTGTGCGTAGCATGGCTAAGATATCGAATTCTCTTCCACTTCCAGCTGCTCCTTTATGGAGGGCAGCAACATCACTCGTATCTGCTGCTCTGTAACACCAAGTTTTCTGCCTTCGCTTCCCTCATAACAATAGGAGTCCAAGGAAGAGCCACAGTTGATTGAGTAGTTATTCAGGGACAAACTTGCGCCGTAGAAACCAGGGGACCACTTACAAAACTGCTTTCTGCTCCGGTGTCCACGGTAGCAACCATAGGAGTACCCGAGACCAGCACCGTAAAAATACGTCTACCACCTTTCTGGCTGAGCGGCGTTATTACCCCTTCAGGGACAATCTTGCGCCGTAGAAACAAGGCGTCTACTTACAAGACTGCGTGCTGCTCCGGTGTACACGGTAGCCACCATGGGAGCACTTCCGACCAGCACCGTTACAAAACATCTACCACCACTTTGTCTAAGCGACGCTATTACCAAAGAAGACCGTAAAGGTCTTCCATCCACACGCCAACTTTATGTGCGCGGCGCGACTTAGAAATCGAATTCTCTTCCACTTCTACCTGCTCCTTTACGAAGGGCAGCAACATTACCCGTCTCTGTTGCCCTTGTGCCAAGTTTCCAGCCTTCGCTTCCCTCCTGAATGCAAGGCGTCCAGGGAAGAGGCATCGTTGATTAAGTAGTTCTTCAGGGACAAAGTAGCGCCGTAGAAACAAGGCGTCCACTTACAAGACTGCGTGCTGCTCCGGTGTACATGGTAGCCACCATGGGAGCACTTCCGACCAGCACCGTTACAATACGTCTACCACCACTTTGTCTAAGCGAAGCTATTACTAAAGAAGACCCTAAAGGTCCTCCCACCACACGCCAACTTGCTGTGCGCGGCGCGGCTTAGAAATCGAAATTTCTTCCACTTCCAGCTGCTCCTTTATGGTGGGCAGCAACATCCCCTGTCTATGCTGCTCTGTAACACCAAGTTTCCAGCCTTCGCTAGCGTCCTGACCGAAAGGCGTCCAAAGAAGAGCCACAGTTCATTGAGTAGTTCTTCAGGGAGGAACTCGCACCATAGAAACGTGGCGTCCGCTTACAAAACGGCTTGCTGCTCTTGTGTCCACTGTAGCCACAATAGGAGGACCACAGACCAGCACCGGTAAAATACGTCTACCACCTATCTGGCTGAGCGGCGCTATTACCGATGAGGGTCCTGTGAGTCCTCCCACCCCTCACGATCTTTCTGTGCGTAGCATGGCTAAGATATCGAATTCTCTTCCACTTCCACCTGCTCCTTTACGAAGGGCAGCAACATCACCCGTCTCTGTTGCAATGTATTGCCAAGTTTCCAGCCTTCGCTTCCCTCCTGACTGCAAGGCGTCCAGGGAAGAGGCATCGTTGATTGAGTAGTTCTTCAGGGACAAAGTAGCGCCGTAGAAAAAAGGCGTCCACTTACAAGACTGCTTGCTTCTCCGGTGTCCACGGTAGCCACCATGGGAGTACCTTTGACCAGCACCGTTTTAATCCCTCTACCAACTTTGTCTGAGCGGTGCTATTAACAAAGAGGACCCTGTAAGACCTCCCACTCCACACCAACTTTCTGTGCGTGACGTGGCTTAGATATCGAAATTTCTTCCACTTCCAGCTGCTCCTTTATGGTGGGCAGCAACATCCCCTGTCTATGCTGCTCTGTAACACCAAGTTTCCAGCCTTCGCTAGCGTCCTGATCGCAAGGCGTCCAAAGAAGAGCCACAGTTCATTGAGTAGTTCTTCAGGGAGGAACTCGCACCATAGAAACGTGGCGTCCGCTTACAAAATTGCTTGCTGCTCTTGTGTCCGCTGTAGCCACAATAGGAGTACCACAGACCAGCACCGTTAAAATACGTCTACCACCTATCTGGCTGAGCGGCGCTATTACCGAAGAGGGTCCTGTGAGTCCTCCCACCCCTCACGATCTTTCTGTGCGTAGCACTGCTAATATATCTAACTCTCTTCCACTTACAGCTGCTCCTTTATGGAGGGCAGCAACATCACCCGTATCTGCTGCTCTGTGACACCAAGTTTCCAGCCTTCGCTTCCCTCTTAACCAAAAGGAGTCCGAGGAAGAGCCACAGTTGATTGAGTAGTTATTCAGGGAGGAACTAGTGCCATAGAAACCAGGCGACCACTTACAAAACTGCTTGCTGCTCCGGTGTCCACGGAGGACTCCAGCACTGTTCCAAAACATCTACCACCACTTTGTTTGAGCGGCGCTATAATCAAAGAAGACCCTGTGGGTCCTCCCACCCCTCACCATCTTTCTGTGAGCGACGCGGCTGAGATATCGAACTGTCTTCCACTACCAGCTACTCCTTTATAGAGGGCAGCAACATCACCCGTATCTGCTTCTCTGTAAAGCCAAGTTTCCAGCCTTCGCTTCCCTCTTAACCAAAAGGAGTCCGAGGAAGAGCCACAGTTGATTGAGTAGTTATTCAGGGAGGAACTAGTGCCATAGAAACCAGGCGACCACTTACAAAACTGCTTGCTGTTCCGGTGTCCACGGTAGTCCCCATAGGAGTACCACCGTCCAGCACTGTTACAATATATATACCACCACTTTGTTTGAGTGGCGCTATAACCAAAAAAGACCCTGTGGGTCCTCCTACCCCTCACCATCTTTCTGAGCGCTGCACGGCTTAGATATCAAACTGTCTTCCACTACCAGCTACTCCTTTATAGAGGGCAGCAACATCACCCGTATCTGCTTCTCTGTAAAGCCAAGTTTCCAGCCTTCGCTTCCGTCTTAACCAAAAGGAGTCCAAGGAAGAGCAGCAGTTGATTAGGTAGTTCTTCAGGGATGAACTAGTGCCGTAGAAACCAGACGACCACTTACAAAATTGCTTGCTGCTCCGGTGTCCACGGTGGCCACCATGGAAGTTCCCCCGACCAGCACCGTTACAAACCCTAAGGCACAACTCTGTGTGAATGGCGCTATAACCAAAGAGGACCTTGTAAGTCATCCCACCCCTCGCCGAATTTCTGTGCGTGGCGCGGCCTAGATATCGAACTCTTTTCCACTTCCTGCTGTCTCTACTGCTTTGTAACACCAAGTTTCCAGCCGTCGCTTCCCTCCTGGCCAAAAGGTGTCAAAGGAACAGCCAAAGTTGATTGAGTTGTTTTTCAGGGGCAAACTAGCTCCGTAGAAACAAGGCGTCCACTTACAAAACTGCTTGCTGCTCAGGTGTACACACAAGCCACTTGGAGAGTACCCCCGACCGGCACCGTTACAATACGTCTACCACCACTTTGTCTGAGCGACGCTGTTACCAAAGAAGACCCTCATGCGGCTTAGATATCGAACACTCTTCCACTTCCGGCTGCTCCTTTTTGGTGGACAGCAACATCACCCGTATCTGCTGCTCTGTGACACCAAGTTCCAGCCTTCGCTTCCCTCTTAACCAAAAGGAGTCCAAGGAAGAGCCACAGTTGATTGAGTAGTTATTCAGGGAGGAACTAGTGCCATAGAAACCAGGCGACCACTTACAAAACTGCTTGCTGCTCCGGTGTCCACGGTAGTCCCCATAGGAGTACCACCGTCCAGCACTGTTACAATATATATACCACCACTTTGTTTGAGCGGCGCTATAACCAAAGAAGACCCTGTGGGTCCTCCTACACCTCACCATCTTTCTGAGCGTTGCACGGCTTAGATATCAAACTGTCTTCTACTACCAGCTACTCCTTTATAGAGGGCAGCAACATCACCCGTATCTGCTGCTCTGTGACACCAAGTTTCCAGCCTTCGCTTCCCTCTTAACCAAAAGGAGTCCGAGGAAGAGCAGCAGTTGATTAGGTAGTTCTTCAGGGATGAACTAGTGCCGTAGAAACCAGACGACCACTTACAAAATTGCTTGCTGCTCCGGTGTCCACGGTGGCCACCATGGAAGTTCCCCCGACCAGCACCGTTACAAACCCTAAGGCACAACTCTGTGTGAACGGCGCTATAACCAAAGAGGACCATGTAAGTCATCCCACCCCTCGCCAAATTTCTGTGCGTGGCGCGGCTTAGATATCGAACTCTCTTCCACTTCCAGCTGTCTCTGCTGCTTTGTAACACCAAGTTTCCAGCCGTCGCTTCCCTCCTGGCCGAAAGGTGTCAAAGGAACAGCCAAAGTTGATTGAGTTGTTTTTCAGGGGCAAACTAGCTCCGTAGAATCAAGGCGACCACTTACAAAACTGCTTGCTGCTCAGGTGTACACACAAGCCACTTGGAGAGTACCCCCGACCGGCACCGTTACAATACGTCTACCACCACTTTGTCTGAGCGACGCTATTACCAAAGAAGACCCTCATGCGGCTTAGATATCGAACACTCTTCCACTTTCGGCTGCTCCTTTTTGGTGGACAGCAACATCACCCGTATCTGCTGCTCTGTGACACCAAGTTCCAGCCTTCGCTTCCCTCTTAACCAAACGGAGTCCAAGGAAGAGCCACAGTTGATTGAGTAGTTATTCAGGGAGGAACTAGTGCCATAGAAACCAGGCGACCACTTACAAAACTGCTTGCTGTTCCGGTGTCCACGGTAGTCCCCATAGGAGTACCACCGTCCAGCACTGTTACAATATATATACCACCACTTTGTTTGAGTGGCGCTATAACCAAAAAAGACCCTGTGGGTCCTTCCACCTCTTACCATCTTCCTGTGCTTGGCGCGCCTTAGATATTAAACTCTCTTCCGCTTCAAGGTGCTTCATTATGGTGGGCAGCAACAACCTCCTTCTCTGATGCTCTGTAACGCCAAGTCTCCAGCCTTCGCTCCCTCCTGACCGAAAGGAGTCCTAGGAATAGCCACAATTAATTGAGTAGTTCTTCAGGGCGCAACTTGCGCCGTAGAAACCAGGCGACCACTTGAAAACTGCTTGCTGCTCAGGTGTCCACGGCAGTCTCCATGGGAGTACCCCAGACCCGCACCGTTACAATTCCTCTATAACCACTCTCTCCGAGTGGCGCTTTTACCAAAGAGGACCCTGTTGGTCCTTCTACCCCTAACCGTCTTTCTGTGCGTGGCGCGGCTTAGATATCAAACTCTCTTCCATTTCCAGATGCTCCTTTATGGAAGTTCGCAACATCCTCCGTCTATGATGCTCTGTAACGCCAATTCTCCAGCCTTCGCTTTCCTCCTGACTGAAAGGAGTCCTAAGAATAACCACAGTTTATTCAGTAGATCTTCAGGGAGGAACTAGCGCCGTAGAAACCAGGCGACCACTTGAAAACTGCTTGCTGCTCAGGTGTCCAAGGCAGTCTCGATGGGAGTACCCCAGACCCGCACCGTTACAATTCCTCCATAACCACTCTCTCTGAGCAGCGTTATTACCAAAGAGGACCCTGTGGGTCCTTCCACCCCTAACCGTCTTTCTGTGCGTGGCGCGGCTTAGGTATCAAACTCTCTTCCACTTCCAGATGCTCCTTTATGAAAGTCAGCAACATCCTCTGTCTCTGATGCTCTGTAACGCCAATTCTCCAGCTTTCGCTTCCCTCCTGACCGAAAGGAGTCCTAGGAAAAGCCACAATTAATTGAGTAGTTTTTCAGGGTGGAACTAGCGCCGTAGAAACCAGGCGACCACTTGAAAACTGCTTGCTGCTCAGGTGTCCAAGGCAGTCTCGATGGGAGTACCCCAGACCCGCACCGTTACAATTCCTCCATAACCACTCTCTCTGAGCAGCGTTATTACCAAAGAGGACCCTGTGGGTCCTTCCACCCCTAACCGTCTTTCTGTGCGTGGCGCGGCTTAGATATCAAACTCTCTTCCACTTCCAGATGCTCCTTTATGGATGTCAGAAACATCCTCCGTCTCTGATGCTCTGTAACGCCAAGTCTTAAGCCATCGCTTCCCTCCTGACCGAAAGGAGTTTAAGGACTAGCCACAATTAATTAAGCAGTTCTTCAGGGCGGAACTAGCGCCGTAGAATCCAGGCGACCACTTGAAAGCTGCTTGCTGCTCAGGTGTCCAAGGCAGTCTCGATGGGAGTACCCCAGACTCGCACCGTTACAATTCCTCCATAGCCACTCTCTCTGAGCAGCGTTATTACCAAAGAGGACCCTGTGGGTCCTTCCACCCCTAACCGTCTTTCTGTGCGTGGCGCGGCTTAGATATCAAACTCTCTTCCACTTCCAGATGCTCCTTTATGGATGTCAGAAACATCCTCCGTCTCTGATGCTCTGTAACGCCAAGTCTCAAGCCATCGCTTCCCTCCTGACCGAAAGGAGTTTTAGGACTAGCCACAATTAATTAAGTAGGTCTTCAGGGCGGAACTAGCGCCGTAGAAACCAGGCGACCACTTGAAAAATGCTTGCTGCTACGGTGTCAACGGTAGCCACAATGGAAGTGCCCTAGACCAGCACCACCACTCTCTCAGAGCGGCGCTGTAACCAAAAAGGACCCGGTGGGTCCTCCTACCCCTCACCATCTTTCTGAGCGTTGCACGGCTTAGATATCAAACTGTCTTCCACTATCAGCTACTCCTTTATGGAGGGCAGCAACATCCCCCGTCTCGGCTCCTCTGCAACACAAAGTTTCTAGCATTCGCTACCTTCTTGGCTGAAAGGCGTCCAAGAAAGAGCCACAGTTGATTGAGTAATTCTTCAGGGAGGAAATCGCAACGTAGAAACCAGGCATCCACTTACAAGACTGTGTAATGCTCCTGTGTCCACCGTAGTCTCCATGGGAGTATCCTTGACCAGCACAGTTACAATCCCTCTGCAACCACTTTGTCTGAGCGGCGCTATTACCAAAGAGGACCCCGTGAGTCTTCCCTACCTTAAAAATCTTTCTGTGCGTGGCGCAGCTTAGATATGGAACTCTCTCCCATTTCCAGCTGCTCTTTTATGAAGGCCAGCAACTTCCCCTGTCTCTGCTGCTCTGTAACACCAAGCTTCCAGCCTTTGCTTTCATCCTGGCTGAAAGGTGCCCAATTAAGAGACAAAGTTGATTGAGTAGTTCTTCAGGAAAGAACTAGTGCCCAAGAAACCAGGCGACCACCAACAAAACTGCTTACTGTTCGGTGTCCACTTTAGCCACCACGGGAGTACCCTTGACCAGCACCGTTACAATCCCTTTACAACCACTCTGTCTGAGCGGTGCTATTACCAAAGAGGGCCCTGTGAGTCATCCCACCCCTAACCATCTTTCAGTGCTTGGCGCGCCTTAGATATCAAACTCTCTTCCACTTCCATCTGCTGCTTCATAGAGGGTAGCATTATCCCCCATCTCCGCTTCGCAGCATTTCCAAAATTGGAGCCTTCGCTACCCTCCTGGCCGTTAAGAGTCCATGGAAGAGCCACAGTTTATTGCGTAGTTATTCAGGGAAGAATAAGCGCCGTAGAAACCAGGCATCCACTTACAAAACCACATGCTGCTCCGGAGTCCGCGGTTACCACCATGGGAGTACCGCAGACCAGCAACACCACTCTCTCAGAGCGGCGCTATTACCAAAGAGGACCCTGTTAGTCCTTCAACCACTAACCATCTTTGTGTGCGCGGCGCGGCTTTGATATCAATCTCTCTTTCACTTCCGGCTGCTCCTTTATGGAGGGCAACATTATCCCCTTTCTCTGCTGCTCAGCATTACCAAGTTTGGAGCCTTCGCTGCCCTTCTGGCCGTAAGGAGCCCAAGAAAGAGCCACAGTTGATTGAATAGTTATTCAGGGAGGAACTAGCGTCATAGAAACCATGCGAGCACTTACAAGACTGTGTAATGCTCTGGTGTCCACGGTAGCCACCATGGGAGTACCCCAGACCATCTCCGTTTTAATCCCTCTACCACCACTCTGTCTACGTGGCGCTATTAGCAAAGAAGACCCTGTGAGTCCTCTCACCCCTCACCATATTTTTTTGTGCGGCACGGCTTAGATATCGATCTCTCTTCCACTTCCAGCAGCTCCTTTATGGAAGGAAGCAACATTCCTCGTCTCTGCTTTTCTGTAACACCAAGTTTCCAGCCTTCGCTTGTAAAGGACTCCCGGTTCTCGCCCAGGTCTTTAGGCTGGGGCAACTCAAGAGATTCCAGGTAGCCGGCTTTACAATAATTTGTATTTGTGCCGGACACCTGAGCGCTGCCAAATAATTGACACACAAGTTAAGTTTGCAATTTGAAACAGTTTTATTTAACGACTCAATTTGTAAATTGACTTAAGCACTAACTTAAATTCTATTTGCTGCCGCTGGTCGTGGGGAGTCGTCCTCCACCCTCGTCTTGGCGCTGGTTGCCGTTACCGCTCAACCCACTGGACTCCAAGTTGGGCCGCTCCTGTTGCGAACCGCTGATGCTCACGTCTGCGCAAGTCGGATGGCCTGTTCACCTCGACTTTGCGCCACACACGTAGCTTCAGGTCGCACCCAGTCGCCCGTTGCGGTTCCTAGGGTTAGTTGGCGCGGTGAATCTTCACCAGCTGCCGCGTTGTGTAGCAAAAAGGCCTTGGCTTTGTGACTGTTCCAGTGTCGGCGTATTAACGCGCCACTGGTTTCTCGGTCAAATACCTAGAAATGGTTTGGGACTATAGAAAATGAAATCTTACCCGGCTTTGGTCAGTCTCGCTTGCCGCTAAAATAAGCGCTTCGATTCCGAGCAAAGGTTGTGTTCCTTTTTGTCCAAACAGGAAAAAGAAGAGAACTATGCTCGCCAAAAACTGACTTGCCTTATTAAATGCTGCCTTAACTGCTTGGGAATTGCAACTCATCCAAAGCTATTCTGCTGGCGCAAATACTTCGTCAGTCAGGCCTGCGCTGTCCGTCCCAACTGGCTGCAACGCCAACCGTCGATTAATACGCGGTAGGCGGCGCCAAGAAGATCGCAGCGCTTCAAATGCTGAGCAAAACACAATGTTCAACTATTTTCGCCACCACTGTGGCGACTTCTGTCAGCCTTCAGCGACGTCACTGCCTCACACTGCCTTTTGTCATTGGCTGTGCTTACGAAAAGGCAAAGCAGCGCAGTTGTGTACGAAAACAACTGATCATCCACCGCTGTTGTGTCATTGACCCAAGAATAAGCCGCCAAACGCCAGCATTTGCCTATGCTTGCACTCAACTGCCGCTACCACGCTTTGTCGTACAGGCGCCTGTGTCAATCGTCCTTATTGTTGTTGTTTGTCGGCAAGCGAATCATGCGGATCAGTGTAGATCTGTCGCGCCAAATACAACAACACATTATGCATTGAACTGACGATCCGTCATGCTGACGCTAGCGTCAGTGACAACGCTCATGCTAAGTACCTGCTATTGGTGTTGCCGCGCCCACGCCAACAGTCATAAAACTGACCGTCATAAAACGCAACAACAACAAGCATAGTCGTACTTTCTGCATTCCGTTTCCACCGTCACTTTCGCAATCTGGCGCATCCGCAACAACAACAACCACGCTGGCTTGCTTACTCCAAATATTACAACAACTTATGTTGTTGTAATTTTCGGCACAAGTACGCGCTGTTAGCCTCAACACTTTGTTGTTGCGCGGTAATCACCCTCGCAACGCAACTTAATCGAGTTCGGCCGCTAATCAGCGCCGCAAATCAACGTCGATGACTTATATGCAGTCGATTAACTATGTTGACATCTCAAACCATGAGTCGCGAATTTATCTACAATTCGCGTCCTCACATTCCCCCCCTATTTCGGTTGAGCGTGACAGTCTGGCTACGCCGACGACCGTTAGGAGCCCACCATAGGAGTCGCTACTTGCAGACCTTTTTAATCACCATCACCGTCGGAAAACGCTCCTTGCTGCTAACGACAGTAAGTACCGAAACCCCCCTCAGTATTCCAGCAGCGCAATTCGCTGCTCACAAAATTGGAAACGAAGTCGAAGTATTCTTCACAAAATCGAAGCGCAACAATGCAGCTCCCGAAATCGAATCACGAACCAGACCATTCCTCACAAAATCGGAGCGCACAATGCCGCTGCATCTGAACTTCACAATTTCCCACGAAATCGAAGCGCAAAAATGCAGCTCCAATCACGTCACCTCAAATTATAATGACGGGCTTGCTCGGCAGCAGCTTTCGTCATTTCCTCCCTTACCAAAGCGAAAATCTCCTCTAACTGGATCGACTTTTCGACTGGTCTTACCGCCTCCAACCCGGGGCCCGGGGTGCATTCGTCCCACAGCGCTTTTGGTAACCGAGGCTCACGGCCCTGCACCAAGAACGCTGGAGAATACCCCGTACTGTCTGCCACGCTGGAGTTTACCGCGAGCGACAGCTCCGGGAGGTGATCGTCCCACCGACGCTGGTTCTCTGCGGCGAACTGGGCAATCATGGTCTTCACGGTTCGGTTGGCCCGCTCCGTTGGATTTTCTTGGGGAGTATAAGGCGCTGTGAACTGCTGCCTCACACCCAAATCCTCCAAAAACCGTCAAATCGCCCGGCTGGTGTACTGAGCCCCATTGTAGGTAACCAGCACCTTCGGCATGCCAAACCTTGCCAAAATCCGCTCCCGAAACATCTTCCGGAGGTTCTCTTGACTAGTCTTCCGCAAAGGGACCAACTCTACCCATTTCGAAAACCGTTCCACAAACACTAACAACATGGAGTTGCCGTGGGTGGACCTAGGGAGTGGCCCTACAAAGTCAGTGCAAACTGTGGCCCAGGGCTCTGATGTGATCTGCGTCAGCATCTTCCCAGCCGACTTTTTGCTGGCTGACTTTGAACTTTTGGCACAACTCGCAACCCTGCACAAACCGGTGGACATCGCGGTATAGGCCCGGCCAATAATAACGCTGCGTTACCCGAGCGATCGTCTTCCTAACGCCAAGGTGACCCGCTGTAACGGCGCTATGCGTTTCCTCCAACACCCTCCACCTGTGCTGCCAATCACACAAAGTTTCCAGTCTGGGCAGCCCTCTTGCCCGAACCGTGAGGGCAAGTAGCGGTATAGGTTCCTATTCTCCACCATAAAGTCGAGGAACCTCTCCGGGTATTTCTCCACGCCGACTATCTTTTGCTGCACCCAGGGGCAGTTGACAGCGCCTGTAGCTCCAAGGCCCATCGGGCAATCCGCCCTGAAGGACTTTCAATCCGGTTCAACCACGTCAGAGCCTGATGGTCCGTGATAACCGTGAATTGATAACCCTCCAGATAGAGTCGCAGCTTGCGAATGGCCCACACGATAGCCAAACACTCCTTTTCCGTGGTGGAATAATTCCGCTCTGACTTCCCGAGGTGACGATTGGCGTAAGCGATCACACACCCGTCCCCGTCCATCACCTGTGTCAACACAGCGCCTAACCCATAGTCGCTTGCATCCGTCTGAAGGCAGAATTTCTGACTAAAGTCGGGACAAGCCAAAACTGGCGCCCTCGTTAGCCGACTCTTCAGCTCATCAAACTCCTTCTGGTGCTCCTCCCGCCACTTCCAATGCTTGCCCTTTTTCAGCAAGGCAGTCAAGTGGAAGGTGTTCTTGGAGAAGTCCTCGACGAACCGTCGATACCAGAACACGACCCCCAAGAACTGGCGAACCTCTTTGAAATTATGTGGCGGCGTCAATTCCAAGATGGCTGCCGCCTTCTCAGGATCCGTCCTGTGGGTCCTTCCACCCCTTACCTTCATTCTGTGCTTGGCGCGGCTTAGATATCAAACTCTCTTCCACTTCCAGCCTTATAGAGGGAAGCATTATCCCCTATCTCTGCTAATCTGTTACACCAAGTTTCTAGCCTTCGCTACCCTACTGGCCGTAAGGAGTCCAAGGAAGAGCCACAGTTTATTGCGTAGTTCTTCAGGGAGGAATTAGCGCCGTAGAAACCAGGCGCCCACTTACAAAAACGCATGCTGCTCCGAAAACCACGGCGACCACAATGGGAGTACCCCAGACCAGCAGCACCTTTCTCTCAGACCGGCGCTATTACCAAAAAGGACCCTGTGGGTACCTCCACCCCTAACCAGATTTCTGTGCGAGGCGCGGCTTAGATATCGAACTCTCTTCCACGTGCAACTGCTCCTTTATGGAGCGCAGCAACATCCTCCGTCTCTGATGCTCTGTAACGCTAAGTCTCCAGCCTTCGCTTCCCTTCTGGTCAAAAGAATTCCAAGGTAGAGCCACAGATGATTGAGTAGTTCTTCAGGGTGGAACTAGCGCCGTAGAAACCAGGCGACCACTCACAAAACTGCTTGCTGCTCCGGTGTCCACGGTAGCCACCATGGGAGTTCCTTAGACCAGCACCACAAGTCTGTCTGAGCGGCGCTATTACCAAAGAGGACCCTGTGGGTCCATCCACCCTTAACCATAATTCTGTGCGCGGCTCACCTTAGATATCGAACTCTCTTTCACTTCTAGCTGCTCCTTTATGGAGGGCAGCAACATCACCCGACTCTGCTGCTCAGCAAAATCAAGTTTCCAGCTATCGCTTCCCTTCTGGTCGAATGGAGTCCAAGGAAGAGCCACAGTTGGTTGAATTCAGGGAGGAACTAACGCAATAAAAACAAGGTGACCACTTAAAAACTGCTTGCTGCTCCGGTGTCCACGGTAGTCTCCATGGGAGTACCCCTGACCAGCACCGTTACAATCCCTCTACAGAAACTCTCTCTGAGCGGCGCTTTTACCAAAGAGGACCCTATGGGTCTTCCCGCCCCTAACTATCTTTCATTGCGCGGCACGGCTTATATATCGAACTCTCTTCCACGTCCAGCTGCTCCTTTATGTAGGGCAGCAGCATACCCCGTCTCTGCTGCTCTGTAACGCAAAGTTTGCAGCCTTCACTTCCCTCCTGACCGAAAGGAGTTCAAGGAAGAGCCACAGTTTATTGAGTATTTCTTCAGGGAGGAACTAGCGCCGTAGAAACCAGGCGACCACTTATAAACTGCTTGCTGATCCGGAGTCCACGGTTGCTTTCATGGGAGTACCCCAGACCAGCACCACCACTCTGTCAGAGCGGCGCTTTTACCAAAGAGGACCCTGTGGGCTCTCCCACCCCTAACCAGATTTCTGTGCATGGCGCGGCTTAGAAGTCAAACTATCTTCCACTTCCAGCTGCTCCATTACGGAGGGCAGCAACATCCTCCTTCTCTGATGCTCTGTAACACCAAGTCTCCAGCCTTCGCTTCCCTCCAGGCCGTTAGGAGTCCAAGGAAGAGCCACCGTTTATTGAGTAGTTCTTAAGGGGAGGAACTAGCACCATAGAAACCAGGCGACCACTTACAGAACTGCGTGCTGCTCCAGTGTGCACGGTTGTCACCATGGGAGTACCCCAGGCAAGCACCACGACTCTGTCTGAGAGGCGGTCTTACCAAAGAGGACCCTGAGAGTCCACCAACTCCTCACCATCTATCTGTGCTCGGAGCGGCTTAGATATCGAACTCTCTTCCACTTCCAGCTGCTTCTTTATGGAGGGCAGCAACATCCTCCTTCTCTGATGATCTGTTACACCAAGTTTCCAGCCTTCGCTTCCCTCCTGACCAACAGGACTCCAAGGAAGAGCCACAGATGATTGAGTAGTTCTTCAGGGCGGAACTAGCGCCGTAGAAACCAGGCGTCCACTAAAAAACTGCTTGCTGCTCCGGTGTCCACGGTAGTCTCCATGGGAGTACCCCTGACCAGCATCGTTACAATCCCTCTACAGCAACTCTCTCTGAGCGGCGCTTTTACCAAAGAGGACCCTGTGGGTCTTCCCGCCCCTAACTATCTTTCATTGCGCGGCACGGCTTGTATATCGAACTCTCTTCCACGTCCAGCTACTCCTTTATGTAGGGCAGCAGCATACCCCGTCTCTGATGATCTGTAACGCCAAGTCTCCAGCCTTCGCTTCCATCCTGACGGAAAGGAGTCCAAGGAAGAGCCACAATTGATTGAGTAGTTCTTCAACGTGGAACTAGCGCCGTAGAAACCAGGCGACCACTCACAAAACTGCTTGCTGCTTCGGTGTCCACGGTAGTCTCCATGGCAGTACCCCAGGAAAGCACCACAAGTCTGTCTGAGCGGCGCTATGACCAAAGAGGACCCTGTGGGTTCTCCCACCCATTACCATCTTTCTGTCCGTGGCGCGGCTTAAAAGTCAAACTATCTTTCACTTCCAGCTGCTCCATTATGGAAGGCAGCAACATCCTCCTTCTCTGATGCTCTGTAACGCCAAGTCTCCAGTCTTCGCTTCCCTCCTGACCGAAAGGAGTCCAAGGAAGAGCCACAATTGATTGAGTAATTCTTCAGGGTGGAACTAGCGCCGTAGAAACCAAGCAACCACTTACAAAACTGCTTGCTGCTTCGGTGTCCATGGTAGCAACCATGGAAGTACCCCAGACCAGCACCACTACTGTGTCTGGCCCTCCCGACCCTAACCATCTTTCAGTTCACGGCGTGGCTTAGATATCAAATTCTCTTCCACTTCCAGAAACTTCTTTATGGAGGGCAGCAAGATCCCACGTCTCTGCTGCTGTGTGTAGCCAAGTCTCCAGCCTTCGCTTCAATCCTGACCGAAAGGAGTCCAAGGAAGAGCCACAAGCATAGGAACCAGGGGACCACTTACAGAACTGCGTGCTGCTCCAGTGTCCACGGTAGCCACCATAGCAGTACCCCAGACCACCACCGTTAAAATGCGTCTACCACCACTCTGTCTGAGCGGCGTTAATAACAAAGAGGACGTTCTGGGTCCTCCCACCCCTCACCGTCTTTTTGTGCACGGAACGGCTTAGATATCGAACTCTTTTTCACTTCTAGCTTCTCCAAGGAAGAGCCAAAGTTTATTGAGCAGTTCTTCAGGCATGAACTAGCCCCGTAGAAGCCAGGCGACCACTTACAAAACTGCGTGCTACGCTGGTGTACACGGTAGCCACCATGGGAGTACTCGAGACAAGCACCACAACTCTGTTTGAGCGGCGCTATAACCATAGAGGACCCTGGAGTCGACCCACCCCTTGCCAACTTTCTGTGCATGGAACGGATTTTATATCGAACTATCTTCCACTTCCAGCTTCTCCTATATGGAGAGCAGCAACATTTCCCGTCTCTGCTGCTCTGTAACACCAAGTTTCCAGCCTTCGCTTCGCTCCTGATCGAAAGGCTTCCAAGGAAGAGCCACAGTTTATTGAGAAGTTCTTTAGGGAGAAACAAGTGCCGTAGAAACCAAGCGACCACTTACAAAACTGCGTGCTGCTCCAGCGTCCACGGTAGCCACCATAGGATTACCCCGGACCAGCACCGTCACAATACTTCTACGACTACTCTGTCTGAGCGGTGCTATTAACGAATAGGACCCTGCGGGTCCTCCCACCACTCACCATCTCATTGTGCACGGAACGGCTTAGATATCGAACTCTCTTCCACGTCCATCTGCTCCTTAATGAAGGGCAGCAACATCCCTCATCTTTGCTGCTCTGTAAAGACAAGTTTCCAGCTATAGTTTCCCTCCACGACGAAAGGGGTCCAAGGAAGAGCCACAGTTAATTGAGTTGTTCTTCAGGGACAAACCAGCACGGTGGACTCCTTGAGAGTACCCCCGACCAGCACCGTTACGATCCCTTTGCCACAACTCTGTCTAACCGGCGATTTTACCAAAGAGGACCCTATGAGACCACACACCCCTCACCGTCTTTAAGTGCTTGGTGCGGCTTAGATATCGAACACTCTTCCACTTCCAGCTGCACCTTTATGGAGGGCAGCAACATCCCCCGTCACTGCTGCTCTGTAACACGTAGTTGCCAGCCTTTGCTTAACTTCTGGCCGAAAGGAGTCCTTGGTCGAGCCACAGTTGATTGAGTAGTTCTTCAGGGAGGATTTTACGTCTTGGAAACAAGGCAACCACTTACAAAACAGCCTGCTGCTCCGGTATTCATGGTAGCCACCACTGGAGTACCCCAGACCAGCACCACCACTCTGTCTGATCGGCGCATTTACCAAAGAGGACGCTGTGAGACTTCCCACTCCTCACCATCTTTCTGAGAAAAGCACGGCTTATATATCGTCTCTGCTGCTCTGTAACACCAAGTTACCAATCTTTGCTTCCTTCCTGGCCGAAAAGAGTCCAAGGAAGAGCCACAGTTAATTAAGTTGTTCTTCAGGGACGAAGTAGCGCCGTAGAAACCAGGCGTCCACTTACTAAACTGCTTGCTGCTCTGGTTTCCACGATAGCCACCATGGGAGTACCCCATACCATCTCCGTTTTAATCCCTCTACCACCACTATTTCTGAGCGTAGCTAATATTAAAGAGGACCCTGTAGGATCTTCCACTCCTCACCATCTTTCTGTGCGCAACGCGGCTTAGATATCGAACTCACTTCCACTTCCAGATATTCCTTTATGGAGGGCCGCAACATCCCCTGTCTTAGCTGCTCTGTAAAACCAAGTTTCCAAACTTCGCTTCCCTTCTGGCCGAAAGGAGTTCAAGGAAGAGTCACAGTTGTTCAGTTGAGTAGTTCTTCAGGGAGGAAACCAGGCGACCACTTACAAAACTGCGTGCTGCTACAAATTCCACGGTTGCTGGTCTGGGGTACTCCCATTGTCTCGAGTACCCCAGACCAGCACCACCACTCTTTCAGAGCGGCGCTTTTACCAAAGACTACTCTCTGGGTCCTCCCAAACCTCACCAACTTTCTGTGCGCGGCGCGGCTGAGATATCGAACTCTCTTCCACTTCCAGCTGCTCCTTTATGGAGGGCAAACACATCACCCGTCTCTGCTGCTCTGTAACACCAAAATTCGAGCCTTCGCTTCCCTCTTGGCCCAAAGGCGTCCAAGGAAGAGCCACAATTTATTGAGTAGTTCTTCAGGAAGGAACAAGCGCCGCAGAAACTAGCCGTCCACTTACAAAACTGCGTGCTGCTCCGGTGTACACAGTAACCTCCATGGGAGTACCCCCGTCTAGTACCGTTACAATTATTCTACAGCAACTCTGTTTGAGCGGCGCTTTAACAAAAGAGGACCCTGTGAGTCGTTCCACCCCTCGCCTACTTTCTGTGCACGGAATGGCTTAGATATCGAACTCTCTTCCATTTCCAGCTTCTCCTTTATGGAGGGCAGCAACATTACCCTTATCTGCAACTCTGTTACACCAAGTTTCCAGACATAACTTCCCTCCTAAACAAAAAACGTCCAAGGAAGAGCAAAAGTTCAAAGAGTAGTTCTTCAGGGAGGAACTACCACTATATAAAATAGTCGACCACTTTTAAAACTGATTGCTGCTTCGGTGTCCACGGTAGCCAACATGGGAGTACCCTGACCAGAATCGTTGTATTTTCTCTACCATAGCTATGTCTGAACGGCGCTATAACCAAAAAAGACTCTGTGGGTCCTCCCACCCCTCACCTTCTTTTTGTTCGTAGCATGGCTTAGATATAAAACTCTCTTCCAATACCAGCTACTCCTTTCTGGAGGGCAGCGACAGCCCCCGTCTCTGCTGCTCTGACACGCCAAGTTTCCAGCCTTCGCTTCCCTCCTGACCGAAAGGAGTCCAATGAATAGCCCCAGTTGATTGAGTAGTTCTTCAGGAAGTAACAAGTGCCGTTGAAACCAAGCGACCACTTACAAAACTGCTTACCACACCACCAACCATATTTCTGTGTGCGGTGCGGCTAAAATATCGAATACTGTTCCACTTCCAGGTGCTTCTTTATGGAAGGCAAAACATCACCCGACTCTGCTGCTCTGTAACACAAAGCTTCCAGCCTTCGCTTCCCTCCTGGACCAAAGGCGTCCAAGGAAGAGCCACAGTTGATTGAGTAGTTCTTCCGGAAGGAACTAGCGCCGCAGAAACCAGCCGTCCACTTAAAAAACTGCGTGCTGCTCCGGTGTACACGGTAGCCTCCATGGGTGTACCCCCCTCCAGCACAGTTACAATTCGGCTACCACCACTCTGTTTGACCAGCGCTTTAACCAAAGAGGTTCCTTGAGTCGTCCCACCCCTCGCCAACACTCAGCGCACAGAACGGCTCATATATCGAATTCTCTTCCACTTCCAGCTGCTCCTTAATGCAGGGCAGCAACATCACCCGTCTCTGCTACTCTGTAAGGCAAAGTTTCCAGTCTTCGCTTTCTTCCGTGTCGAAAGGTGTCCATGGAACAGCCACAGTTGATTGAGTAGTTCTTCAGGGATGGAGTAGCGCCGTAGAAACCAGGCGACCACCTACAAAACTGCGTGCTGCTCCGGTGTACACGGTAGCCACCATGGGAATACCCCCGTCCAGCACTATTACAATTTGTGTACCACTATCTGTTTTAGCGGCGCTTTTACCAAAGAAGACCCTGTGGGTCCTCCCACCTCTCACCATCACTCTGTGCGCACCGCGGCTTAGATATCGAACTCTCTTTCACTTCCAGCTGCTCCTTTATGGAAGGCCGCAACATCCTCCGTGTCTGCTGTTCTGTACCATAAAGTTTTTAGCCTTCGCCTCCCTCTTGACCGAAATAGGTCCAAAGAAGAACCATAGTTGATTGAGTAGTTCTTCAAGGAGGAACTCGGAAAGCAGAAACGTGGCGTCCACTTTGAAAACTGTTGCTGCTCCGGTGTCCACGGTAGCCACCATGGGAGTACACCAGACCAGCACCGTTTTAATCCCTCTTCAACAGCTTTGTCTGAGCGACGCTATTAACAAAGATGGCCCTGTGGGTCCTCCCACCCCTTACCATATTTGTGTGCACGGTGCGGCTTAAGTATCGAACACTGTCCCACTTCCAGCTGCTCCTATATGGAGGTCAAACACATCACCCGTCTCTGCTGCACTGAAACACCAAAATTCGAGCCTTCGCTTCCCTCCTGACCCAAAGGCGTCCAAGGAAGAGCCACAATTTATTGAGTAGTTCTTCAGGAAGGAACAAGCGCCGCAGAAACTAGCCGTCCACTTACAAAACTGCATGCTGCTCCGGTGTACACAGTAACCTCCATGGGACTACCCCCTTCCAGCACCGTTACAATCATTCTTCAACCACTCTGTTTGAGCGACGCTTTCAAAAAAGAGGACCCTGTGAGTCGTCCCACCCCTCGCCAACTTTCTTTGCACTGAATGGTTTAGATATCGAACACTCTTTCACTTCCAGCTGCTCCTTTATGGATAGCAGCAAAATCCCCCGTCTCTGCAGCACTGTAACACCAAGTTTCCAGCCTTCGCCGCCCTCCTGGCCGAAAAACGTCCAAGGAAGAGCCACAGTTTACTTAGTAGTTCTTCAGGGAGGAACTAGCGCCGTAGAAACCAGGCGTTCACTTACAAAATTAATTTCTGCTCTGGTGTTCACGATAGTCTCCATATGAGAACCCTTGACCAGCAACGTCTCAATCCCTCTACAACTCCTCTGTCTAAGCGGCGCTATAATCAAACAGGACACTGTGAGTCCTCCCACCACTCACCATCTCTCTGTGCACGGCTATGATATTGAACTTTCTTCCATTTCCAGCTTCCCCTTTATGGAGGGCAGTGACATCCACAGTCTCTGCTGCTCTGTAACACCAAGTTTCCAGCCTTCACTTCCCTCCTGATCGAAAAGATTCCATCGAAGAGCCACAGTTTATTCTTCAAGGAAGAACTAGCGCTTTAGAAACCAGTCGACCACTTTTAAAACTGATTGCTGCTTCGGCGTCCACGGTGGCCACCATGGGAGTACTCCCGACCAGCACCGTTAAAATCCCTATGTCACTACTCTTTTTGAACGGTGCTATAACTAAAGGGGACCTTGTGAGTCGTCCCACCCCTCGCCAACTATCTGTGCATGGCCCGGCTTAGAAATCGAACTCTCTTCCACATCCAGCTGCTCCTTTATAAAGGGCAGCAACATTACCCTTATCTGCTGCCCTGTTAAGCCAAGTAACCAGCCTTCGCTTCTCTCACAACCGAAAGGAGTCCAAGGAAGGGCCACAGTTTATTGAGAAGTTCTTCAGGGAGAAATTTGGGCTGTAGAAACCAGGCGTCCATTTACAAAAGTGCCTGCTTCTTCGGTGTACACGGTGGACACCATGGGAGTTAACCCGACCAGCACTGATACAATCCCTATGTCACCACTCTTTTTGAACGGCGTTATAACCAAAGAGGACCTTGCGAGTTATCCCACCCCTCGGACACTTTCTGTGCGTGGCGCGGCTTTGATATAGAACTCTCATCCACTTCCAGCTTCTGCTTTATGGAGGGCAGCAACATCCTCCGTGTCTGCTGCTCTGTAACACCAAGTTTCCAGCCTTCACTTCCCTCCTGATCGAAAAGATTCCATCGAAGAGCCACAGTTTATTGAGTAGTTCTTCAAGGAAGAACTAGCGCTGTAGAAACCAGCCGGCCACTTACAAAACTGCGTGCTGCTCCGGTGTACACAGTAACCTCCATGGGACTACCCCCGTCCAGCACCGTTACAATCATTCTTCAACCACTCTGTTGAGCGACGCTTTCAAAAAAGAGGACCCTGTGAGTTATCCCACCCCTCGCCGACTTTTTGTGCACGGAATGGTTTAGATATCGAACACTTTTCCACTTCCAGCTGCTACTTTATGGAGGGCAGCAAAAACCCTAGTCTCTGCGGCTCTGTTACACCAAGTTTCCAGCCTTCGCTTCCCTCCTGGCCAAAAAACGTCCAAGGAAGAGCCACAGTTTATTGAGTAGTTCTTCAGAGAGGAACTAGCGCCGGCGAAACCAGGCATCCACTTACAAAACAGCGTGCTGCTCCGGTATTCATGGTAGCCACCATGGGAGTACCACAGACCAGTACCACCACTCTGTCTGCTCGGCGCCTTTACCAAAGAGGACGCTGTGAGACCTCCCACCCCTCACATTCTTTCAGTCCGTGGCGCGGCTTAGATATCGAACTCTCTTTCATTTCCAGCTGCTTCTTTATAGAGGGCAGCAACATTCCCCGTCGCTGCTGCTCTGTAACACGTAGTTGCCGAAAGGAGTCCATGGACGAGCCACAGTTGATTGAGTAGTCCTTCAGGGAGGAACTAACGTCTTGGAAACCAGGCAACCACTTACAAAACAGCGTGCTGCTCCGGTATTCATGGTAGTCACCATGGGAGTACCCCAGACCAGCACCACCACTCTGTCAGCTCGACGCTTTTACCAAAGAGGACGCTGTGAGACCTCCCACCCCTCATCTTCTTTCTGACCGAGGCGCGGCTTAGATATCGAACTCTCTTTCATTTCCAGCTGCTTCTTTATAGAGGGCAGCAACATTCCCCGTCTCTGCTGCTCTGTAAATCGTAGTTGCCAGCCTTTGCTTCCCTTCTGGCCTAAAGGAGTCCATGAAAGAGCCACAGTTGATTGAGTTCTTCTTCAGGGAGGAACTAACGCCTTGGAAACCAGGCAACCACTTACAAAACAGCGTACTGCTCTGGTATTCATGGTAGCCAGCATGGGAGTACCTCAGACCAGCACCACCACTCTGTCTGATCGGCGCTTTTACCAAAGAGGACGTTGTGAGACTTCCCAACCCTAACCTTCTTTCTGTGCGTGGCCCGGCTTAGATATCGAACTCTATTTCATTTCCAACTTCTTCTTTTTAGAGGACTGCAACTTTCCCCGTCTCTGCTCCTCTGAAACACGTAGTACCCAGTTTTTGCTTAACTTCTGGCCGAAAGGAGTCCAAGGAAAAGCCACAGTTGAATGAGAATTTCTTCAGGGTGAAAGTAGTGTCTTGGAAATCTGGCAACCACTTACAAAACTGCGTGTTGCTCCGGTATCCATGGTAGCCACCATGGGAGTACCCCAGACCATGGCTTTTACCAAAGAGGACCCTATGATTCCTCCCACCCCACACAATCTTACTGAGCGCGGCACAGCTTAGATATCGAATTCTCTTTTGCTTCCAGCTACTCCTTTATGAAGGGCAGCAACACCCCCCGTCTCTGCTGCTCTGAGACACTTAGTTTCCAGCCTCCGCTTTCCTCCTGGCCAAAAGGCGTCCAAGGAAGAGCCACAGTATATTGAGTAGTTCTTCAGAGAGGAACTAGCGCCGTTAAAACCAAGCAACAACTTACAAAACTGCGTGCTGCTCTGGAATCCATGGTAGCCACCATGGGAGTACCCCAGACCAGCACCACCACTCTGTCTGCTCGGCGCTTTCACCAAATAGGAAGCTGTGGGTCCTCCCACCCCTTACCATCTTTCTAAGCACGGCCCGGCTAAGATATCGAACTATCTTCCACTTCCAGCTGCTCCTTTATGGAAAGCAGCAACGTTCCCCATGCCTGCTGCTCTGTAACACATAGTTGCCAGAGTTCACTTCCCTACTGACCGAAAAGAGTCCAATGAAGAACCATATTGGATTGAATTGTTCTTCAGGGATGGAACTAGCGTCTTAGAATTCAGGCAACACCTTACAAAACTGCGTGCTGCTCAGGTGTCCACGGTGGTCTCCATGGGAGTACCGCCGACCAGCACCGTGACAATCCCTATGCCACCACCTTGTATGAGCGGCGCTTTTACCAAAGAGGACACTATGAGTCACCCCCCCCCCCCCCCCTCATATCTTTCTGTATGTGACGTGGCTTATATATGGAACTCTCTTCCGCTTCAGTTGATCCCTTATGGAGGGCAGCAACACCACCCTCTGGTTCTGTAACACATAGTTGCCAGTCTTCACTTCCTCTCTGGCCGAAAAGAGTGCAATTAAGAACCATATTGGATTGAATAGTTCTTCAGGGAGGAACTAGCGCCGTAGAAACCAGGCATCCACTTACAAAACTGCGTGCTGCTCCGGTGTCCACGGTGGTCTCCATGGGAGTACCACCGACCAGTACTGTTACAATCCCTCTACCACAACTCAGTCTGAGCGGCGCTTTTACCAAAGAGGACCTTATGATTCCTCCAACCCCACACAATCTTACGGAGCGCGGCACAGCTTAGATATCGAACTCTCTTTTGCCTCCAGCTACTCCTTTATGGAGGGCAGCAACACCCCCCGTCTATGCTGCTCTGTAACACTTAGTTTCCAGCCTTCGCTTTCCTCCTCGCCAAAAGGCGTCCAAGGAAAAGCCACAGTATATTGAGTAGTTCTTCAGAGAGGAACTAGTGCCGTTGAAACCAAGCAACAACTTACAAAACTGCGAGCTGCTCTGGTATCCATGGTAGCCACCATGGGAGTACCCCAGACCAGCACCACCACTCTGTCTGCTCGGCGCTTTTACCAATGAGGACGCTATGGGTCCTTCCACCCCTTACCATCTTTCTAAGCACGGCCCGGCTAAGATATCGAACTCTCTTCCACTTCCAGCTGCTCCTTTATGGAGGGCAGCAACATTCCCCAACCCTGCTGCTCTGTAACACATAGTTACCAGACTTCACTTCCCTTCTGGCCGAAAAGAGTGCAATGAAGAACCATATTGGATTGAATAGTTCTTCAGCGAGGAACTAGCGCCGTAGAAACCAGGCATCCACTTACAAAACTGCGTGCGGCTCCGATGCCCACGGTGGTCTCCATGGGAGTACCACCGACCAGCACTGTTACGCAATGGAGAACCATATTGAATAGGTCTTCAGCGAGGAAGTAGCGCCGTAGAAACCAGGCATCCACTTACAAAACTGCGTGCTGCTCCAATGTCCACGGTGGTCTCCATGGGAGTACCACCGACCAGCACTGTTACAATCCCTCTACCACAACTCAGTCTGAGCGCCGCTTTTACCAACGAGCGCCCTATGAGTCCTCCCACCCCACACAATCTTACTGAGCTCGGAACGGCTTAGATATCGAACTCTCTTTCGCTTCCAGCTATTCCTTAATGGGGGGCAGCAACACCCCCCGTCTCTGCTGCTCTAAAGCACTTAGTTTCCAGCCTTCGCTTTCCTCCTGGCCAAAAGGCGTCCAAGGAAAAGCCACATTTTATTGAGTAGTTCTTCAGGGAGGAACTAGCGCCGTAGTAACCAGGCAACCACTTACAAAACAGCGTGCTGCTTCGGTATTCATGGTAGCCACCATGGGAGTACCACAGACCAGTACCACCACTCTGTCTGCTCGACGCTTTTACCAAAGAGGACGCTGTGAGACCTCCCACCCCTCATCTTCTTTCTGACCGAGGCGCGGCTTAGATATCGAACTCTATTTCATTTCCAACTTCTTCTTTATAGAGGACTGCAACTTTCCCCGTCTCTGCTCCTCTGAAACACGTAGTACCCAGTTTTTGCTTAACTTCTGGCCGAAAGGAGTCCAAGGAAAAGACACAGTTGATTAAGTATTTATTCAGGGTGGAACTAGCGTCTTAGAATTCAGGCAACACCTTACAAGACTTCGTGCTTCTCCGATGTCCACGGTGGTCTCCATGAGAGTACCACCGACCAGCACTGTTACAATCCTTCTACCACAACTCAGTCTGAGCGGCGCTTTTACCAAAGAGGACCCTATGAGTCCTCCCACCCAACACAATCTTACTGAGCTCGGCACGGCTTAGATATCGAACTCTCTTTCGCTTCCAGCTACTCCTTAATGGAGGGCAGCAACAACCCCGTCTCTGCTGCTCTGTAATACATAGTTGCCAGACTTCACTTCCCTTCTGGCCGAAAAGTGTGCAATGAAGAACCATTTTGGATTGAATAGTTCTTCAGGGAGGAACTAGCGCCATAGAAACCAGGCATCCACTTACAAAACTGCTTGCTGCTCCGGTGTCCACTGTGGTCTCCATGGGAGTACCACCGATCAGCACCGTGACAATCCCCATGCCACGACCTTGTCTGAGCGGCGCTTTTACCAAAGAGGACCGTATGAGTCCCCCAACCCCTCATAATCTTTCTGTATGTGACGTGGCTTAGATATCGAACTCTCTTTCACTTTCAGCTGCTTCTTTATAGAGGGCAATATTATTCCCCGTCTCTGCTAGTCTGTAACACGTAGTTGCTAGCCTTTGCTTCCCTTCTGGCCGAAAGAAGTCCATGGACGAGCCACAGTTGATTGAGTAGTTCTTCAGGGAGGAACTTACGTCTTGGAAATCTGGCGACCACTTACAAAACTACGTGCTGCTCCGGTATCCATGGAAGCCACCATGGGAGTATCCCGGACCAGCATCACCACTGTGTCTGAGCGGCGCTATTACCAAAGAGGACGCTGTGGGTCCTCACACCCCTTACCAACTTTCTAAGCGCGGCCCGGCTTAGATATCGAACTCTCTTCCACTTCTAGCTGCTCTTTTATGGAGGGCAGCAACATTCCCCGTCTCTGCTGCTCTGTAACACATTGTTGCCAGACTTCACTTCCTTCTGGCCGAAAAGAATCCAATGAAGAACCATATTGGATTGAATAGTTTTTCAGGGAGGAACTAGCACCGTAGAGACCAGGCATCCATACAAAACTGCGTGCTGCTCCGGTGTCCACGGTGGTCTTCATGGGGGTACCTCCGACCAGCACCGTGACAATTCCTATGCCACCACCTTGTCTGAGCGGCGCTTTTACCAAAGAGGACCCTATGAATCCCCCCACCCCTCAAAATCTATCTGTATGTGACGTGGCTTAAAAATGGAACTCTCTTCCGCCTCCAGTTGTTCCCTTATGGCGGGCAATATTATTCCCCGTCTCTGCTGCTCTGTAACACATAGTTATCAGTCTTCGCTTCCCTCCTGGCCGAAAGAAGTCCATGGAAGAGCCGCAGTTTATTGAGTAGTTCTTCAGAGAGGAACTAGCACCGTTGAGACCAAGCAATCCCTATGCCACATCCTTGTCTGAGCGGCACTTTTACCAAAGAGGTCCCCCAACTCCTCATAATCTTTCTGTATGTGACGTGGCTTAAATATGGAACTCTCTTTCACTTCCAGCTGCGTCTTTATAGAGGGAAGCAACATTCCCCGTCTCTGCTTGTCTGTAACACGTAGTTGCAAGCCTTTGCTTCCCTTCTGGCCGAAAGAAGTCCATGGAAGATCCACAGTTGATTGAGTTGTTCTTCAGGGTGGAACAAGCACCGTAGAAGCCAGGCGACCACTTAAAAAGGTGCTTGCTGCTCCGGTGTCCACGGTAGCCACCATGGGAGTATCCCGGACCAGCATCACCACTCTGTCTTATCGGCGCTTTTACCAAAAAGGACCTATGAGTCCTCCCACCCCCTTACAATTCTTCTGTGCGCGGCCCGGCTTAGATTTCGATTTCTCTTCCGCTTCAAGCTGCTCCTTTATGGAGGGCAGCAACATCCCCCGTCTCTGCTGTTCTGTAACACTTAGTTTCCAGCCTTCGCTTTTCTCCTAGCCGAAAGGCGTCCAAGGAAGAGCCACAGTTGATTCAGTAGTTCTTCAAAGAGGAACTAGCGCCGTTGAAGCCAGGCAACCACTTACAAAACTGCGTGCTGCTCCGGTGTCCACGGTAGTCTCCATGAGAGTATTTAGATTTTGATTTCTCTTCCGCTTCAAGCTGCTCCTTTATGGAGGGCAGCAACATTCCCCGTCTCTGCTGCTCTCTAACACATAGTTGCCAGACTTCACTTCCCTTCTGGCCGAAAAGAGTCCAATGAAGAACCATATTGGATTGAATAGTTTTTCAGGGAGGAACAAGCACCGTAGAAACAAGCCGACCACTTACAAAGCAGCTTGCTGCTCCGGTGACCACGGTACCCACCATGGGAGCACTTCAGACCAGCAGTGTTACAATCCCTCTACCACAACTCAGTCTGAGCGGCGCTTTTACCAAAGAGGACCCTATGAGTCCTCCCACCCCACACAATCTTACTGAGCGCGGCACGGCTTAGATATCGAACTCTCTTTCGCTTCCAGCTACTCCTTTATGGAGGGCAGCAACATCCCCCGTATCTGCTGCTCTGTAACACTTAGTTTACAGCCTTCGCTTCTTACCTGGCCGAAAGGCGTCCAAGGAAGAGCCACAGTTGATTGATTAGCTCTTCAGGGAGGATCTAGCGCCGTAGAAACCAGGCGGCCTCATACGAAACTGCGTGCTGCTCCGGTGCCACCAGCACCGTTACAATCCCTATGCCACCACTCTGTCTGAGCAGCGCTTTTACAAAACCCTCAAAATCTTTCTTTGCGCGGCGCGGCTTAGATATCGAACTCTCTTGCACTTCCAACTGCTCTTTTATGGAGGGCAGCAACATTCCCCGTCTCTGCTGCTCTGTAACACACAGTTCTAAGTCATCGCTTCCCTCCTTGCCGAAAAGAGTCCAAGGAAGATCCACAGTTTGTTGAGTAGTTCTTCAGGGAGTAACTATCGTCGTTAAAACCATGCATCCACTTACAAAACTGCATGCTCCTCCGGTGTCCCCGATAGCCTCCATGAGAGCACCTCCGACTAGCACTGTTACGATCCCCATGCCACCACTCTGTCTGAGCAGCGCTTTTACCCAACCCTCAAAATCTTTCTTTTCGCGGCGCGGCTTAGATATTGAACTCTCTTGCATTTCCATCTGCTCCTTTATGGTGGGCAGCAACATCCCCCGTCACTGCTGCTCTGTAACACTAAGTTTCTAGGCTTCGCTTCCCTCCTGACCAGGAGGCGTCCAAGGAAGAGTCATAAATGATTGAGAAGTTCTTAAGGGAGGATCTAGCGCCGAAGAAACCAAGGGACCACTTAAAAAGCTGCTTGCTGCTACGGTGTCCACGGTACCCAACATGGGAGTACGTCAGACCAGCACCGCTACAATCCCTCCTCCACAACTCAGTCTGAGCGGCGCTTATACCAAAGAGGACCCTATGAGTCCTCCCACCCCACACAATCTTACTGAGCGCGGCACGGCTTAGATATCGAACTCTCTTTCACTTCAGCTACTCCTTTATGGAGGGCAGCAACATCCCCCGTATCTGCTGCTCTGTAACACTTAGTTTAAAGCCTTCGCTTTCTACCTGGCCGAAAGGCGTCCAAGGAAGAGCTACAGTTGATTGATTAGTTCTTCAGGGAGGATCTAGCGCCGTAGAAACCTGGCGGCCACATACAAAACTGCGTGCTGCTCCAGTGACACCAGCACCGTTACAATCCCTATGCCACCACTCTGTCTGAGCAGCGCTTTTACCAAACCCTCAATAACTTTCTTTGCGTGGCGCGGCTTAGATATCGAACTCTCTTTCGCTTCCAGCTACTTCTTTATGGAGGGCAGAAACATCCACCGTATCTGCTGCTCTATAACACTTAGTTTACAGCCTTCGCTTCCTACCTGGCCGAAAGGCGTCCTAGGAAAGACAGTTGATTGATTAGTTCTTCAGGGAGGCTCTAGCACCCTAGAAACCAGGCGGCCTCATACGAAACTTCGTGCCCCTCCGGTGCCACCAGCACCGTTACAATCCCTATGCCACCACTCTGTCTGAGCAGCGCTTTTACCCAACCCTCAAAATCTTTCTTTGCGCGGCGCGGCTTAGATATTGAACTCTCTTGCACTTCCATCTGCTCCTTTATGGTGGGCAGCAACATCCCCCGTCACTGCTGCTCTGTAACACTTAGTTTCTATGCTTCGCTTTCCTCCTGACCAGGAGGCGTCCAAGGAAGAGCCACAGTTGATTGAGAAGTTCTTAAGGGAGGAACTAGCGCCGAAGAAACCAGGCGACTACTTACAAAGCTGCTTGCTGCTCCGGTGTCCACGGTACCCACCATGGGAGTACCTCAGATCAGCAGTTTACAATCCCTCTACCACAACTCAGTTTGAGCGGCGCTTTTACCAAATAGGACCCTATGAGTCCTCCTACCCCACACAATCTTACTGAACGCGGCACGGCTTAGATATAAAACTCTCTTTTGCTTCCAGCTACTCCTTTATTGAGGGCAGCAACATCCCCCGTATCTGCTGCTCTGTAACACTTAGTTTAAAGCCTTTGCTTTTTACCTGGCCAAAAGGCGTCCTAGGAAGAGCCACAAATGATTGATTAGTTCTTCAGGGAGGATCTAGCGCCGTAGAAACCAGGCGGCCACATACGAAACTGCGTGCTCCTTCGTTGTCCACGACAGCCTCCATAAAAGCACCTCCGACGGGCACCGTTACAATCCCCATGCCACCACTCTGTCTGAGCAACGCTTTTAACCAACCCTCAAAATCTTTCTTTTCGCGGCGCGGCTAAGATATCGAACTCTCTTGCACTTCCATCTGCTCTTTTATGGTGGGCAGCAACATCCCCCGTCACTGCTGCTCTGTAACACTTAGTTTCTAGGCTTCGCTTCCCTCCTGACTAGGAGGCGTCCAAGGAAGAGCTACAGTTGGTTGAGTAGTTCTTAAGGGAGGAACTGGCGCCGAAGAAACCAGGCGACCTCTTACAAAGCTGCTCGCTGCTCCGGTGTCCACGGTACCCACCATGGGAGTACCCCAGATCAGCACCACCACTCTGTCTGAACGGCGCTATTACCAACAAGGACCCAGTGAGTCCTCCCACCCCCAACCATCTTTCTGTGCGCTACACGGCCTTGATATCGAACTCTCTTCAACGTCCAACTGCGTTATGGAGGGCAGCAGCATCCCCCGTCTCTACTGCTCTGAAAAACCAAGTTTCCATCCTTCGCTTCCGTCCGTGCCGAAAGGAGTCCAAGGAAGAGCCACAGTTGATTGAGTAGTTCTTCAGGGAGGAACAAGTGCTGTAGAAACCAGGCGACCACTTACAAAATTGTTTGCTGCTATGGTGTCCACGGTAGCCACCATATGAGTACCCCAGACCAGCACTCCCACTCTGTCTGAAAGGCGCTATTACCAAAGAGGACCCTGTGGGTCCTCCCACCAATAACCATCTTTCTGTGCGCGGCGCGGCTTAGAAACCAGGCGTTCACTTACAAAACAGCATGCTGCTCCGGAGTCCACGCTAGCCACCATATGAGCACTCCAGACCAGCACCATTACAAAACGTCTACCATCCATCTCTAAGAGTGGCGCTATTACCAAAGAGAACCCTGTGAGTCCTCCCACCCGTCACCATCTTTCTGTGCGTGGCGCGGCTTAGATATCGAACTCTCTTCCACTTCCAGCTGCTCCTTTATGGAAGGCTGTAACATCCCCCGTCTCTGCTGCTCTGTAACACCAAGTTTCTAGCCCGCGCTTCCCTCCTGTACAAAAGGAGTCCAATGAAGAGCCACA
>JBAMBP010001027.1:0-58210 GCA_037044515.1 Phortica magna | reverse complement strand
TGGCATTGAGATAGTAACGGTGCTGGTCTGGGGTACTCATATGGTGGCTACCGTGGACGCCAGAGCAGCACGCAGTTTTGTAAGTTGTTTCCTGGTTTCCAAGGCGCTGAATCCCCCTGAAGAATTACTCAATAAACTCTGGCTCTTCTATGGACTCCTTTCGGCCATAAGGGAAGAAAATGCTGGCAATTACGATTAACATAGCAGCAGAGACGGGGAATGTTTCTGCCCTCTATAAAGAAGCAGCTGGATGTGGAAGAGAGTTCGATATCTAAGCCGCGCCACGCAAAAAATGATGGTGAGGGGTGGGAGCACTCACAGGGTCCTCTTTTGTAAAAGCGCTGCTCAGACGGAGTTGTGGTAGAGGGATATTAACAAAGCTGGACAGGGGTAATTGCATGCTGGCTAACGTTCACACCGGAGCAGCAAGCAGCTTTGTAGGTGGTCGCCTGGTTTCTAGGGCGCTAGTTCCTCACTGAAAAACTAATCAATCAACTGTGGCTGTTCCTTGGACGCTTTTCGGCCACGAAGGCTGTAAACTTAGTGCTACAGGGCAGCAGAGACGGGGGATGTTTCTGTCCACCATAAACGAGTAGCTGGAAGCGGAATGAGAGTTCGATATCTAAGCGTCGCCACGCACAGAAAGATTGTGAGGGGTGAGAGGACTCATATGGTCCTCTTTGGTAAAAGCGATGCTCAGACAGAGTTTTGGTAGAAGGATTGTAACAGTGCTGATCTGAGGAACTCCCATGGTTGCTACGGTGGACTCCGGAGCAGCAAGTAGCTTTGTCAGTGGTCGCCTGGTTTCAACGGCGCTATTTCTTCCTTGAAGCACTACTCAATCAACTGTGGATCTTCCTTGGACTCCTTTTGGCCAGGGAGGAAGCGAAGGCTGTAAACTTAGTGCAACAGAGCAGCAGAGACGGGAGATGTTTCTGCCCTCCATAAAAAAGCAGCTGGAAACAGAAGAGAGTCCGATATCTTAAGCGCCGCCACGCACAGAAAGATTGTGAAAGGTGAGAGGACTCATAGGCTCCTCTTTGGTAAATGCGCCGATAAGGCAGATTGGTAGCATAGGGATTGTAACCGTGCTGGTTGGAGGTACTCTCATGGAGACTATCGTGGACACCGGAGCAGCACGCAGTTTTGTAAGTGTATGCATGGTTTTTACGACGCTAGTTACTCCCTGAAGAACTACTCAACCAACTGTAGCTCTTCCTTGGACTCTTTTCGGCCAGGAGGGAAGCGAAGACTGAAAACTATGTGTTACAGAGCAGCAGAGACGGGGGCTATTGCTGCCCTCCATAAGGGAACAACTGGAAGCGGAAGAGAGTTCCATTTTTAAGCCGCGTCACATACAGAAAGATTATGAGGGGTGGGGGGATTCATAGGGTCCTCTTTGGTAAAAGCGCCGCTCAGACTGAGTTGTGGTAGAGGGATTGTAGCGGTGCTGGTCTCAGGTACTCCAATGGTGAGAACCGTGGGCACCGGAGCAGCAAGCAGCTTTGTAATTGGTCGCCTGGTTTCTTCGGCGCTAGTTCCTCCCTGAAGAACTAATCAATCAACTGTGGCTCTTCCTTGGACGCCTTTCGGCCAGGTAGGAAGCGAAGGCTGTAAACTAAGTGTTACAGAGCAGCAGATACGGGGGATGTTGCTGCCCTCCATAAAGGAGTAGCTGGAAGCGAAAGAGAGTTCGATATCTAAGCCATGCCGCGCTCAGTAAGATTGTGTGGGGTGGGAGGTCTCATAGGGTCCTCTTTGGTATAAGCGCCGCTCAGACTGAGTTGTGGAAGAGGGATTGTAGCGGTGCTGGTCTGAGGTACTCCCATGGTGGGTACCGTGGACACCGGAGCAGCAAGCAACTTTGTAAGTGGTCGCCTGCTTTCTTCGGCGCTAGTTCCTCCCTTAACAACTACTCAATCAACTATGGCTCTTCCTTGGACGCCTCCTGGTCAGGAGGGAAGCGAAGCCTAGAAACTTAGTGTTACAGAGCAGCAGTGACGGGGGATGTTGCTGCCTTCCATAAAGGAGAAGCTGGAAGTGGAAGAGAGTTCCATATCTAACCCACACCACGCACAGAAAGTGTAAAGGACTCCCGGTTCTCGCCAAGGTCTTTAGGCTGGGGGAGCTCAAAGAGATTCCAGGTAGCCAGCTTTACAATGATTTGTAATTGTGCCGGACACCTGAGCGCTGCCAAATGATTGACAGACAAATCAGATTTGAATTTGGAATTAGGTTTTATTTAGTGATTCAATTTGACAGTTGACTTAGGGCTCCACTGGTTTCTAGGACAAATACCTAGAAATGGTTTGGGGCTGTAGACAAATAAATCTTACCCGGATGTGGGCAGTTTCGCTTGCAGCTAAAATGAGCGCTTCGATTCCGAGCAAAGGTTGTGTTCCTTTTTATCCGAACAGGAAATGAGAAAAGAACTATGCTCGCCAAAAGCTGACTTGCCTTGTTGAACGCTGCCTGAACTAGTTGGGAATTGCAAATCCGCCCAACTCTATTCTGCTGGCGTATTTCAACACCCACGAGTGTCCGTCACGCTTACTGTGACGCCAACCGACACTATTCAAATGATAGGCGGTGCCATTGACCTTGTTGTGTTATTGACCTTACAATAAACCGCCAAACGCTAGCGTTTGTCTACGCTTGCCCTCAACTGTCGCTAGCACGCTTAGTCATGCGAGCGCCTGTGTCGAACAAGATTAGCGCCGCTTATAAACGTCGAAGATTTTTACAAGGTTAATTTGACTTGTTGGAACACAATATGTGAGTCGCGAATTTATCTGAAATTCGCGTCCTCACAAAAGATTGTGGGTGGTGGGAGGACTCATAGGGTCCACTTTGGTAAAAGCGCCGCCCAGACAGAGTGGAGGCACAGGGATTGTAACGGTGCTGGTCGGTGGTACTTCCATGGAGACAACCATGGACACCGGAGCAGCATGCAGTTTTGTAAGTGGTCGCCTGGTTTAAACGGCGCTAGTTCATCTTTGAAGAACTACTGAATCAACTGTGGCTCTTCCTTGGACGCCTTTCGGCTAGGAGGAAAGCGAAGGCTGGAAACTAAGTGTTACAGAGCAGCAGAGACGGGGGATGTTGCTGCCCTCCATAAGGGAGCAGCTTGAAGCGGAAGAGAAATCGAAATCTAAGCCGGGCCGCGCACAGAAAGATTGTAAGGGGTGGGAGGACTCATAGGGTCCTCTTTGGTAAAAGCGCCGCTCAGACAGAGTGGTGGCATAGGGATTATAATGGTGCTGGTCGAAGGAACTCTCATGGAGATTACCGTGGACACCGGAGCAGCACGCAGTTTTGTAAGTGGATGCCTGGTTTCAACGGCGCTAGTTCCTCTCTGAAGAACTATTCAATCCAATATGGTTCTTCATTGGACTCTTTTCGGCCAGAAGGGAAGTGAAGTCTCGCAACTATGTGTTACAGACTAGCAGAGACGGAAAATGTTGCTGCCCTCTATAAAGAAGCAGCTGGAAGTGAAAGAGAGTTCGATATCTAAGCCACGTCACATACAGAAAGATTATGAGGGGTGGGTGGACTCATAGGGTCCTCTTTGGTAAAAGCGCCGCTCAGTCAAGGTGGTGGCATAGGAATTGTCACGGTGCTGGTCGGTGATACTCCCATTGAGACTACCGTGGACACCGGAACGGCACGCAGTTTTGCAAGTGGATGCCTGGTTTTAACGGCGCTAGTTTCGGCCTGAAGAACTACTCAAAGAATTGTGGCGCTTTTTTGGACTCGTTTCTGCCAGAAGGGAAGCGAAGGCTGGGAACAATGTGCTACAAAGCAGCATTGACGGGGAAAGTTGCTGCCCTCCTTAAAGGAGCAGCTGGTAGTGGAAAAGAGTTCGATATTTAAGCCACGTCACATACAGAAAGATTATGAGGGGTTGGGGGACTCATACGGTCCTCTTTGGTAAAAGCGCCGCTCAGACAAGGTGGTGGCATGGTGATTGTCACGGTGCTGGTCGGTGGTACTCCCATGGAGACCACAGTGGACACCGGAGCAGCACGCAGTTTTGTAAGTGGATGCCTGGTTTCTACAGCGCTAGTTCCTCCCTGAAGAACTATTCAATCCAAAATGGTTCTTCATTGGACTCTTTTCGGCCAGAAGGGAAGTGAAGTCTGGCAACTATCTATTACAGAGCAGCAAAGACGCGGAATGTTGCTGCCCTCCATAAAAGAGCAGCTGGAAGTGGAAGAGACTTCGATATCTTAGCTTGGCCGCGCTTAGAAAGATGGTAAGTGGTGGGAGGACCCACAACATCCTCTTTGGTAAAAGCGCCGAGCAGACAGAGTGGTGGTGCTGGTCTGGGGTACTCCCATGCTGGCTACCATGGATACCCCTAGGAGCACGCAATTTTGTAAGTGGTTGCCAGATTTCCAAGACGCTAGTTTCGGCCTGAAGAAATACTCAATCAACTGTGGCTTTTCCTTGGACTCCTTTCGGCCAGAAGTTAAGCAAAAACTGGCTACTACGTGTTTCAGAGGAGCAGAGACGGGGAAAGTTGCAGTCCTCTATAAAGAAGAAGTTGGAAATGAAATAGAGTTCAATATCTAAGCCGGGCCACGCACAGAAAGAAGGTGAGGGGTGGGAAGTCTCACAGCGTCCTCTTTGGTAAATGCGCCGATCAGACAGAGTGGTGGTGCTGGTCTGGGGTACTCCAGTGGTGGCTACCATGAATACCGGAGCAGCAGGCTGTTTTGTAAGTGGTTGCCTTGTTTCCAAGACGTAAAATCCTCCCTGAAGAACTACTCAATCAACTGTGGCTCGACCAAGGACTTCTTTCGGCCAGAAGTTAAGCAAAGGCTGGCAATACGTGTTACAGCAGCAGCGACGGGGAATGTTGCTGCCCTCTATAAAGGGAAATGAAAGAGAGTTCGATATTAGCCGCGCCACGTCAGAAGAAGGTGAGGGGTGGGAGGTCTCACTGCGTCCTCTTTGGTAATAGCGCCGAGTAGACAGAGTGGTGGTGCTTGTCTGGGGTACTCCCATGGTGGCTACCATGGATACCAGAGCAGCACGCAGTTTTGTAAGTTGTTGCTTGGTTTCAACGGCGCTAGTTTCTCCCTGAAGAATTACTCAATAAACTGTGGCTCTTCCTTGGACACCTTTTGGCCAGAAGGAAAGCGAAGGCTGGAAACTAAGTGCTTTAGAGCAGCAGAGATGGGGGGTGTTGCTGCCCTCCATAAAGGAGTAGCTGGAAGCGAAAGAGAGTTCGATATCTAAGCCGTGCCGAGCTCAGTAAGATTGTGTGGTGTGGGAGGAATCATAGGGTCCTCTTTGGTAAAAGCGCCACTCAGACTGAGTTGTGGTAGAGGGATTGTAACAGTGCTGGTCGGTGGTACTCCCATGGAGGCCACCGTGGACCGGAGCCGCACGCAGTTTTGTAAGTGGATGCTTGGTTTCAACGGCGCTAGTTCCTCGCTGAAGAACTATTCAATCCAATATGGTTCTTCATTGCACTCTTTTCGGCCAGAAGGGAAGTGAAGGCTGGTAACTAAGTGTTACAGAGCAGCAGGGTTGGGGAATGTTGCTGCCCTCCATAAAGGAGCAGCTGGAAGTGGAAGAGAGTTCGATATCTTAGCCGGGCCGTGCTTAGAAAGATGGTAAGGGGTGGAAGGACCCATAGCGTCCTCATTGGTAAAAGCGCCGAGCAGACAGAGTGGTGGTGCTGGTCTGGGGTACTCCCATGGTGGCTACCATGGATACCAGAGCAGCTCGCAGTTTTGTAAGTTGTTGCTTGGTTTCAACGGCACTAGTTCCTCTCTGAAGAACTACTCAATATACTGTGGCTTTTCCTTGGACGCCTTTTGGCGAGGAGGAAAGCGAAGGCTGGAAACTAAGTGTTACAAGCAGCATAGACGGGGGGTGTGCTCCCATAAAGGAGTAGCTGGAGGCAAAAGAGAGTTCGATATCAAGCTGTGCCGCGCTCCGTAAGATTGTGTGGGGTTGGAGGAATCATAAGGTCCTCTTTGGTAAAAGCGCCGCTCAGACTGAGTTGTGGTAGAGGGATTGTAACAGTACTGGTCGGTGGTCTCCATGGAGACCACGTGGACACCGGAGCAGCACGCAGTTTGTAAGGGATGCCTGGTTTCTACGGCGCTAGTTCCTCCTGAAGAACTACTCAATCCAATATGGTTCTTAATTGCACTCTTTTCGGCCAGAGAGGAAGTGAAGACTGGCAACTATGTGTTACAGAACCAGAGGGTGGTGTTGCTGCCCTCCATAAGGGATCAACTGAAGCGGAAGAGAGTTCATATTTAAGCCACGTCACATACAGAAAGAATATGAGGGGGGGGGGGGGGGGGGGGGTGACTCATAGTGTCCTCTTTGGTAAAAGCGCCGCTCATACAAGGTGGTGGCATAGGTGTCACGGTGCTGGTCGGCGGTACTCCCATGGAGACCACCGTGGACACCTGAGCAGCACGCAGTTTTGTAAGGTGTTGCCTGAATTCTAAAACGCTAGTTCCATCCTGAAGAAATACTCAATCAACTGTGGCTTTTCCTTGGACTCCTTTCGGCCAGAAGTTAAGCAAAAACTGGCAAGTACGTGTTTCAGAGCAGCAGAGACGGGGAATGTTGCCCTCTATAAAGAAGCGGTTGGAAATGAAAGAGAGTTCGATATATAAGCCGCGACACGCTCAGAAAGATGGTGAGGGGTGGGAGGTCTCACAGCGTGCTCTTTTGTAAAAGCGCCGATCAGACAGAGTGGTGGTGCTGGTAGGTGATACTCCCATGGGAACCACCGTGGACACCGGAGCAGCACGCAGTTTTGCAAGTGGATGCCTAGTTTCTACGGCGCTAGTTCCTGCCTGAAGAACCACTCAATCAACTTTGGGTCTTCCTTGAACTTCTTTAAGCCAGAAGGGAAGCGAATGAAAACTTGATGTTACAGAGCATCAGAGACGTAGGATGTTTCTGCCCTCCATAACGGAGCAGTTCGACGTGGAAGTGATTTCGATATCTAAGCCGCGCCGTGCACAGAAAGATGGTTAGGGGTGGAAGGACCAACAGGGTCCAAGCAAGAAGTTTTGTAAATTGACGCCTGGTTTCTACGGCGCTACTTCCTCCCTGAAGTACTATTCAATCAACTGTGGCTCTTCCTTGGTCTCCGTTCGGGCAGGAGGGAAGCGTAGGCTGGAAAATTGTTATTGCAGAGCCGCAGAGACGGAGGATGATGCTGCCCTCCATAACGGAGCAGCCGGACGTGGAAGTGAGTTCGATATCTACGCCGCGCCTTGCACAGAAAGATGGTTAGGGGTGGAAGGACCCACAGGGTCCTTTTTGGTAGTAGCGCCACTCAGACAGAATGGTGGTGCTGGTCTAGGGCACTCTCATGGAGACTACCGTAGGCACCGGAGCAGCAAGCAGTTTTGTAAGTGGACGCCTGGTTTCTATGGCGCTATTTCCTCTCTCAAGAACTATTCAATCAACTGTGGCTCTTCCTTGGAATTCTGTCTACCAGAAGGGAAGCGAAGGCTGCAAACTTTGTAATGCTGAGCAGCAGGGACGGGCGATGTTGCTGCCCTCCATAAAGGAGCAGTTGCTTGTGGAAGAGAGTTTGATATCTATGCCGCGCCACGCACAGTACGATGGTAAGGAGTGGGAGGACCCACAGGGTCCTCTCTGGTAAAAGCGCCGCTCAGAGAGAATGGTTGAAATGAAATTGTAACAGTGCTCGTCAGGGGTACTCCCATGGAGACTTCCGTAGACACCGGAGCAGCAAGCAGTTTTGTAAGTGGACGCCTGGTTTCTACGGCGCTAGTTCCACCTTAAAGAACTATTCAATCAACTGTGGCTCTTCCTTGGAATTCTGTCGACCAGAAGGAAAGCGAATGCTGGAAACTTGATGTTACAGAGCCTAAGAAACGTAGGATGTTTCTGCCCTCCATAACGGAGCAGTCGGACGAAGAAGTGAGTTCGATATCTTCGCCGTGCCGTGCACAGAAATATGTTTAGTGGTGGAAGGACCCACAGGGTCCTCTTTGGTAATGGCGCCGGTCTCACAGAGAGGGGTACTGGTCTAAAATACTCCCATGGTAGAAACCATGGACTTCGGAGCAGCCTGCAGCTTTGTCAGTGGACGCCTGGTTTCTACGGCGCAACTTCCTCCCTGAAGAATTATTAATCAACTGATCCTTTGGACTCCTTTCGGCCAGGAGAGAAGCGTAGGCTGGAAACTTTTTATTACAGAGCCGCAGAGACGGAAGATGATGCTGCCCTTTATAACGGAGCAGTCGGTCGTGGAAGTGGGTTCGATATCTAGGCCGCGCCCCGCTCAGTAAGATGGTTAGGGGTGGAAGGACCCACAGGGTCCTCTCTGGTAAAAGCTTCGCTGAGAGAGTGTGGTTGAAGAGGAATTGTAACAGTGCTGGTCAGGGGTACTCCCATGGAGACTACCGTAGACACCGGAGCAGCAAGAAGTTTTGTAAATTGACGCCTGGTTTCTACGGCGCTACTTCTTCCCTGAAGAACTACTCAATAAACTGTGGCTCTTCCTTGGACTCCTTTCGGCCAGGAGGGAAGCGTTGTTTGGAATCTTGTTATTACAGAGCCGCAGAGACGGAAGATGATGCTGCCCTTCATAACGGAGCAGTCGGTCGTGGAAGTGGGTTCGATATCTAGGCCGCGCCCCGCTCAGTAAGAAGGTTAGGGGTAGAAGGACCCACAGGGTTCTCTCTGGTAAAAGCTTCGCTAAGAGAGTGTGGTTGAAGAAGGATTGTAACAGTGCTGGTCAGGGGTACTCCCATGGAGACTACCGTGGACATCGGAGCAACAAGTGGTTTTGTAAGTTGACGCCTGGTTTCTATGGCGCTACTTCCTCCCTGAAGAACTATTCAACAAACTGTGGCTCTTCCTTGGACTCCTTTGGGTCAGAAAGGAAGTGTAGGAAACTTGATGTTACAGGGCCGCAGAGACGGGGGCAGCTGCTGCTACCATAACGGAGTAGTTGTACGTGGAAGCGAATTCGATATCTAAGCACCGCCGCTAACTGAAAGATGGTTAGTGGTGGGAAGACCACACAGTATAGTGGTGCCGGTCTGGGGTTAGTAAGCGCCTGGTTTCTATGGCGCTATTTCCTCTCTGAAGAACTATTCAATCAACTGTGGCTCTTCTTTGGAATTCTGTCGACCAGAAGGGAAGCGAAGGCTCCAAACTTGGTAATGCTGAGCAGCAGAGACGGGCGATGTTGCTGCCCTACATAAAGGAGCAGTTGGTTGTGGAAGAGAATTTTGATATCTATGCCGCGCCACGCACACTAAGATGGTTAGGGGTTGAGGGACCCACAGGGTCCTCTCTGGTAAAAGAGCCGCTCAGAGAGAGTAGTTTAAGAGGGATTGTAACAGTGCTGGTCAGGGGTACTCCCATGGAGACTACCGTAGAAACCGGAGCAGCAAGCAGTTTTGTAAGTGGACGCCTGGTTTATAAGGCGCTATTTCCACCTTGAAGAACTACTCAATACACTTTGGCTCTTCATTGGACTCCTTTAAGCCAGAAGGGAAGCGAATGCTGGAAACTTGATGTTACAGAGCCTTAGAGACGAAGGATGTTTCTGCCCTCCATAACGGACCAGTCGGACGAAGAAGTGAGTTCGATATCTTCGCCGTGCCGTGCACAGAAATATGTTTTGGGGTGTGAGGACCCACAGGGTCCGCTTTCGTAAAAGCGCAGCTCAGACAGAGTGGTGGTAGACGTATTGTAATGGTGCTGGACGGTGGTACACCCATGGAGGCTACCGTGTACACCAGAGCAACACGCGTTTTTTAAGTGGAAGGCTGTTTTCTGCGGCGCTAGTTCCTTCCAGAAGAACTACTCAATCAACTGTGGCTCTTCCTTCGACGCCTTTGGTCCAGGAGGGAAGCGAAGGCTGGAGACTTGGCGTAACAGAGCATCAAACACGGAGGATGTTGCTGCCCTCCATAACGGAGCAGCTGGAAGTGAAAGAGAGTTTGATTTCTAAGACGCGCCACGCACAGAAAGATGGTAAGGGTTGGAAGGACCCACAGGGACCTCTTTGGTAATGGCGCCGCTTTGACAGAGTGGTGGTGCTTGTCTGGGGTACTCCCATTAAAGCAACCGTGGACACCGGAGAAGCAAGCAGTTTGTATGTGGTCGCTTGGTTTCTGCGGTGCTTATTCCTCCCTGAAGAACTTCTTAATAAACTGTAGCTCTTCCTTGGACTCCTTTCGGTCAGAAGGGAAGCGAAAGCTGAAAACTTTGTGGTACAGAACAGCAGTCACGGAGGATGTTGGGGCCCTCCATAAAGGAGCAGCTGAGGGTGGAAGAGAATTCGATATCTAAGCCGTTCTGTGCACAGAAAGTTGGCGAGGGGTGGGTCGACTCACAGGGTCCTCTTTGGTAAAAGCGCCGGTCAAACAGAGCGGTGGTAGACGTATTGTAACGGTGCTGCACGGGGGTACACCCATGGAGGCTACCGTGTTCACCGGAGTAGCACGCAGTTTTTAAAGTGGACGTCTGGTTTCTGCGGTGCTAGTTCCTTCCGGAAGAACTACTCAATCAACTGTGGCTCTTCTTTGGACGCCTTTGGTCCAGGAGGGAAGCGAAGGCTGGAAACTTGGTGTTACAGAGCCGCAGAGACTGGGGATTTTGCTGCCCTCCATAAAGGAGCAGCTGGAAGTGGAACAGAGTTCGATATCAAAGCCACGCCGGGCACAGAAAGATGGTGAGTGGTGGGAGGACTCACAGTGTCCTGTTTCATTATAGCGCCGCTTAGACAGAATAGTTGTAGAGGGATTGAAACGTTGCCGGTCAGGCGTTGTACCATGGGGACTACCGTGGACACCAGAGCAGAAATTAATTTTGTAAGTGGATGCCTGGTTTCGACGGCGCTAGTTCCTCCCTGAAGAAATACTCAATAAACTGTGGCTCTTCCTTGGGCGTTTTTCGGCCAGGAGGGAAGCGAAGGCTGGAAACTTGGTGTTACAGAGCCGCAGAGACTGGGGATTTTGCTGCCCTCCATATAGTAGCAGCTGGAAGTGGAAGAGTGTTCGATATCTGAGCCGCGCCTTGCACAGAAAGATGGTTTGTGGTGTGAGGACCCACAGGGTTCTCTTTGTTAATAGCGCGTCTCAGACAGAGTGGTGGTAGAAGTATTGTTACCGTGCTGGACGGAGGTTTTCCCATAGAGGTTACTGTGTACACCGGAGCAGCACGCAGTTTTGTAAGTGATCGCCTGGTTTCTACAGCGCTAGTTCTTCCTTGAAGAACTACTCAATAAACTGTGGCTCTTCGATGGAATCTTTTCGATCAGGAGAGAAGTGAAGGCTGGAAACTTGGTGTTACAGAGCAGCAGACTCGGAGGATGTTGCTGCCCTCCACAAAGGAGCAGTTGGAAGTGATTGAGAGTTCGATATCTAAGCCGCACCGTGCACAGAAAGTGTCCGAGGGGTGGGATAACTCGCAAGGTCCTCTTTGGTTATAACGCCGTTCAAAAAGAGTGGTGACATAAGGATTGTATCAGTGCTGGTCGGGTTAACTCTCATGGTGGCCACCGTGTACACCGATAAAGCAATCAGTTTCTTAAATGGTCGCCTGGTTTCTACGGCGCTAATTTCTCCCTGAAGAACTTATCAATCAACTGTGGCCCTTCCTTGGACTCCTTTCGGTCGTGAGAGAAGCGAAGGCAGGTAACTTGGCGTTACAGAGCAGCAGAGACGGGTGATGTTTTGCCTTCCATAAAGGAGCAGCTGGAAGTGGAACAGTGTTCGATATTTAAGCCGCACCGCGCACAGAAATATGGTTGGCGGTGGGGTAAGAAGTTTTGTAAGTGGACGGCTGGTTTCTGCGGCGCTAGTTCCTTCCTGAAGAACTACTCAATCAACTGGGGCCCTTCCTTAGACTCCTTTCGATCATGAGAGAAGCGAAGGTTGGTAACTTGGCGTTACAGAGCAGCAGATAAGGGTAATATTGCTGCCCTCTATAAAGGAGCAGCTGAATGTGGAAGAGAGTTCTATATCTAAGCCGGGCCATGCACAGAAAGTTGGCGAGGGGTGGGTCGACTCACAGGGTCCTCTTTAGTTACAGCGCCGTTCAAAAAGAGTAGTGACAATGTGATTGTAACGGTTCTGGTCGGGGGTACTCTCATGGTGGCCACCGTGGACATCGAAGCAGCAATCAGTTTTAAAAGTGGTCGACTGTTTTCTATAGCGGTAGTTCCACCCTGAAGAACTAATTTTATAACTTTGGCTCTTCCTTGGTCGTCTTTCGTTTAGGAGGGAAGTGAAGTCTGGAAACTTGGTGTTACAGAGCAGCAGAGACTGTGGATGTCGCTGCCCTCCATAAAGGATAAGCTGGAAATGGAAGAGAGTTCAATATCAAAGCCGCGCCGTGCACAGAAAGATGGTGAGTGGTGGGAGGTCTCACAGCGTCCTGTTTGATTATAGCGCCGCTTAGACAGAGAAAATATAGAGGGATTGAGACTTTGTTGGTCAAGGGTTCTCCTATGAAGACTACCGTGAACACCAGAGCAGAAATTAATCTTGTAAGTGGACGCCTGGTTTCTACGGCGCTAGTTCCTCCCTGAAGAGCTACTGAATAAACTGCGGCTCTTCCTTGGACGTTTTTCGGCCAGGAGGGAAGCGAAGGCTGGAAACTTGGTGTTACAGAGCCGCAGAGACGGGGGATTTTGCTGCCATCCATAAAGGAGCAGCTGGAAGTGAAAGAGTGTTCGATATCTAAACCATTCCGTGCACAGAAGGTTGGCGAGGGGTGGAACGACTCACAGGGTCCTCTTTTTTTAAAGCGTCGCTCAAACAGAGTGATTGAAGAATGATTGTAACGGTGCTGGACGGGGGTACTCCCATGCTGGCTACCGTGTACACCGGAGCAGCACGCAGTTTTTTAAGTGGACGGCTGGTTTCTGCGGCGCTAGTTCCTTCCGGAAGAACTACTCAATCAACTGTGGCTCTTCCTTGGACGCCTTTGGTCCAGGAGGGAAGCAAAGGCTGGAAGCTTGGTGTTACAGAGCAGCAGAGACGGGTGGTGTTTTGCCTTCCATAAAGGAGCAGCTGGAAGTGGAACAGTGTTCGATATTCAAGCCGCACCGCGCACAGAAATATGGTTGGTGGTGGGGTAAGCAGTAGCTTGGTTTCTGCGGCACTTGTAACTTCCCTAAGAACTACTCAATCAACTGGGGCTATTCATTGGACGCCTTTTTGGCAGAAGGGAAGCGAAGGCTGGACACTTGGCGTGTCAGAGCATCAGAGACGGGGGCTGTTGCTGCCCTCCAGAAAGTAGCAGCTGGAAGTGGATGAGAGTTCGGTATTTAAGCCGCGCACAGAAAGTGTCCGAGGGGTGGGATAACTCACAAGGTCCTCTTTGGTTATAACGCCGCTCAAAAAGAGAAGTGACATAAGGATTGTATCAGTGCTGGTCGGGTTAACTCCCATGGTGGCCACCGTGTACACCGATAAAGCAATCAGTTTCTTAAATGGTCGCCTGGTTTCTACGGCGCTAATTTCTCCCTGAAAAACTTATCAATCAACTGTGGCCCTTCCTTGGACTCCTTTCGGTCGTGAGAGAAGCGAAGGCAGGTAACTTGGCGTTACAGAGCAGCAGAGACGGGTGATGTTTTGCCTTCCATAAAGGAGCAGCTGGAAGTGGAACAGTGTTCGATATTTAAGCCGCACCGCGCACAGAAATATGGTTGGCGGTGGGGTAAGAAGTTTTGTAAGTGGACGCCTGGTTTCTACGGTGCTAGTTCCTGCCTGTAGAACTACTCAATCAACTGGGGCTATTCATTGGACTCCTTTCGGTCAGGAGGGAAGCAAAGGCTGGAAACTTGGCGTTACAGAGCAGAAGAGACGGGTAATGTTGCTGCCCTCTATAAAGGAGCAATTGGAAAGGGAAGAGAGTTCGATATATAAGCCGTGCCGCGCATAGAAAGTTGGCGTGTGGTGGGAGGACCCACAGTATTTTCTTTGGTAATAGCGTCGCACTGACAAAGTGGTGGAAGACGTATTTTAACGGTGCTGGTCGGGGGTAGTCCCTTGGTGGCTACCGTGTACACCGGAGCAGCTCGCAGTTTTGTAAGTGGACGTCTTGTTTCTACGGCGCTAGTTCCTGCCTGAAGAACTACTCAATCAACTGTGGCTGTTCCTTGGACACCTTTCGGCCAGCAGGGAAGCGAAGGCTGGAAACTTAATGTTACAAAGCAGCAGAGACAGGGAATGTTGCTGCCCTCTATAAAGGACCAGCTGGAAGTGGAAGAGAGTTCGATATCTCAGCCGCGCCGCGCACAGAAAGTTGGTGAGGGGTGGGACGACTCACTGGGTCCTCTTGGGTTATAGCGCTGCTCGAACAGAGTGGTGGTTGACGTATTGTAACGGTGCTGGACGGGATTACTCCCATTTTGGCCACCGTGGACTACGAAGCAGCAAGCAGTTTTGTGAGTGGTCGCCTGGTTTCTATGGCGCTAGTTCCGCCCTGAAGAACTACTCAATAAACTGTGGCTCTTCCTTGAACTCCTTTCGGTCAGGAGGGAAGTGAAGGCTGCAAACTTTGCGTTACAGAGCAGCAGAGACGGGGTATGCTGCTGCCCTACATAAAGGAGCAGCTGGACGTGGAACAGCACATATTAAAGATAGTAAGGGGCGGCAGGACCCACAGGGTCCTTTTTGGTAAAAGCGCCGCTCAGAGAGAGTTGTTGTAGAAGGATTGTAACGGTGCTGGTTAGGGGTACCCCCATGGAGACTACCGTGGACACCGGAGCAGCAAGCAGTTTTTAAGTGGTCACCTTGTTTCTATTGCGCTAGTTCCTCCCTGAATTCAATCAACTGTGGCTCTTCCTTGGACTCCTTTCGGCCAGAAGGGAAGCGATGGCTGGAAACTTGATGTTGCTGAGCAGCAGAGTCGGGTGATGTTGCTGCCCTCCATAAAGGAGCAGCTAGAAGTGAAAGAGAGTTCGATATCTAAGGTGAGCCTCGCACAGAAATATGGTTAGGGGTGGCAGTACCCAAAGGGTCCTCTTTGGTAATAGCGCCGCTCAGAGAGAGTTGTTGTTGAGGTATTGTAACGGTGCTGGTCAGGGGTACTCCCATGGTGACAACCGTGGACACCGAAGCAGCAAGCAGTTTTGTGAGAGGTCGCCTGGTTTCTACGACGCTACTTCCTCCCTGAAGAACTATTCAATCAACAGTGGCTCTACCTTAGAATTCTTTTGACCAGAAGAGAAGCGAAGGCTGGAGACTTAGCGTTACAGAGCATCAGAGACGGAGGATGTTGCTGCGCTCCATAAAGGAGCAGTTGCTCGTGGAAGAGAGTTCGATATCTAAGCCGCGCCTCGCACAGAAATCTGGTTAGGGGTGGGAGAACCCACAGGGTCCTCTTTGGTAATAGCGCCGCTCTGACAGAGTGGTGGTGCTGGTCTGGGGTACTCCCATGAAAGCAACCGTGGACTCCGGAGCAGCAAGCAGTTTTTAAGTGGTCGCCTGGTTTCTACGGCGCTACTTCCTTCCTGAAGAACTACTCAATCATCTGTAGCTCTTCCCTGGACTACTTTTGGCCAGGAGGGAAGCGAAGGCTGGAAACTTGGCTTAACAGAGCTGCAGAGACGAGAAATGTTGCTGTTCTCCATAAAGGAGAAGCTGGAAGTGGAAGAGAGTTCGATATCTAAGCCGTTCCATGCACAGAAAGTTGGCGAGAAGTGGGACGACTCTCAGGGTCCTCTTTAGTTATACCGCCGCTTAAACAGAGAGGTGGTAGACATATTGTAACTGTGTTGAACGTTGGTACTCCCATGGAGGCTACCGTGTACACCGGAGCAGCAAGCAGTTTTGTAAGCGGACTCTTGTTTTCTCCGGCGCTACTTCCTCCCTGAAGAACTATTCAATCAACTGTGGCTCTTCCTTGGACTCCTTTCGGCCAGGAGGGAAGCGTAGGCTGGAAACTTGATATTTCAAAGCCGCAGAGAAGGAGAATGTTGCTGACTTCCATAAAGTAGCATATGAAAGTGCAAGAGAGTTTGATATCTAAGCCGCGCCGCGCACAGAAAGATGGTTAGGGGCGGCAGGACCCACAGGGTCCTCTTTGGTAAAAGCGCCGCTCAGAGAGAGTTGTTGTAGAAGGATTGTAACGGTGCTGGTTAGGGGTACTCCCATGGAGACTACCGTGGACACCGAAGCAGCAGGCAGTTTTGTGAGAGGTCGCCTGGTTTCTATGGCGCTAGTTCCACCCTGAAGAACTTCTCAATCAATTGTGGCTCTTCCTTAGACTCCTTTCGGTCAGGAGGGAAGCGAAGGCTGGTGGCTTGGCGTTACAGAGCTTCAGAGAAGGAGGATGTTGCTGCCCTCCATAATGGAGCAGCTGGAAGTGGAAGATAGTTTGATTTCTAAGCCGTGACACGTACAGAAAGATGGTGAGGGGTGGGACAACCCACAGGGTCCTCTTTGGTAATAGCGCCACTCTGACAGGGTGGTGGTTCTGGTCTGGGGTACTCCCATTAAAGAAACCGTTGACTCCGGAGCAGCAAGCAGCTTTGTAAGCGGACGCTTGTTTTCTCCGGCGCTATTTCCTCCCTGAAGAACTATTCAATCAACTGTGGCTCTTCCTTGGACTCCTTTCGACCAGGAGGGAAGCGTAGGCTGGAAACTTGTTATTTCAGAGCCGCAGAGAAGGAGAATGTTGCTGATTTCCATAAAGGAGCATCTGAAAGTGCAAGAGAGTTTGATGTCTAAGCCACGCTGCGCACAGAAAGATGGTTAAGGGTGGAAGGACCCACAGGGTCCTCTTTGGTAATAGCGCCGCTCAGACATAGTAATGGTAGACGTATTGTAATGGTGCTGGTCTAAGGAACTCCCATGGTGGCTACCGTGGACACCGGAGCAGCAAGCAGTTTTGTAAGTGGTTGCCTGGTTTCCACGGCGCTAGTTCCTCCCTGAATAACTATTCAAACAACAGTGGCTCTACCTTGGAATTCTTTTGACCAGAAGGGAAGCGAAGGCTGGAGACTAAGCGTTACAGATCATCAGAGACGGAGGATGTTGCTGCGCTCCATAAAGGAGCAGTTGCACGTGGAAGAGAGTTCGATCTCTAAGCTGCGCCTCGCACAGAAATCTGGTTAGGGGCTGGGGGACCCACAGGGTCCTTTTTGGTAATAGCGTCGGTCCATTCGCAAGCTGCGACCCTACCTGGAGGGCTATCAATTCACGGTTATCACGGACCATCAGGCTCTGACGTGGCTGAACCGGATTGAAAGTCCTTCAGGGCGGATTGCCCGATGGGCATTGGAGCTGCAGCAGTACACGTTCGACGTGCAGTACCGTCGGGGTAAGCAGAACGTGATAGCAGACGCCTTGTCTAGACAACCTCTTAGTGCGCTTTGCCGCGTGGAGGTGGTAGAGGGTGGCGCTGTCGACTGTCCCTGGGTGCAGCAAAAGATAGTCGGCGTGGAGAAACGGCCGGAGAGGTTCCCCGACTTTATGGTGGAGAATGGGAATCTATACCGCTACTTGCCTTCACGATTCGGGCAAGAGGGCTGCCCAGACTGGAAACTGTGTGTGCCTGGGCCGCAGAGGAGGAGGGTGTTAGAGGAAACACATAGCGCCGTTACAGCGGGTCACCTCGGCGTTAGGAAGACGATCGCTCGAGTAACGCAGCGTTATTATTGGCCGGGCCTATACCGCGATGTCCGCCGGTTTGTGCAGGGTTGCGAGTTGTGCCAAAAGTTCAAAGTCAGCCAGCAAAAGACGGCTGGGAAGATGCTGACGCAGATCGCATCAGAGCCATGGGCCACAGTTTGCGCTGACTTTGTAGGGCCACTCCCCAGGTCCACCCACGGCAACTCCATGTTGTTAGTGTTTGTGGATCGGTTTTCGAAATGGGTAGAGTTGGTCCCTTTGCGGAAGGCTAGTCAAGAGAACCTCCGGAAGGCGTTTCGGGAGCGGATTTTGGCAAGGTTTGGCGTGCCGAAGGTGCTGATTACCGATAATGGGGCTCAGTTCACCAGCCGGGCGTTTAGACGGTTTTTGGAGGATTTGGGAGTGAGGCAGCAGTTCACAGCGCCTTATACTCCTCAAGAAAATCCGACGGAGCGGGCCAACCGAACCGTGAAGACCATGATTGCCCAGTTCGCCGCAGGGAATCAGCGTCGGTGGGACGAACATCTCCCGGAGTTGTCGCTCGCGGTAAACTCCAGCGTGGCAGACAGTACGGGGTATTCTCCAGCGTTCTTGGTGCAGGGCCGTGAGCCTCGGTTACCAAAAGCGCTGTGGGACGAATGCACCCCGGGCTCCGGGTTGGAGGCAGTAAGACCAGGTGAAAAGTCGACCCAGTTAGAGGAGATTTTCGCTTTGGTAAGGCAGGAAATGACGAAAGCTGCTGCCGAGCAAGCCCGTCATTATAATTTGAGGCGACGTGATTGGCGCCCGGATATTGGCCAGCTGGTGATGGTGCGGCAGCACCCATTGTCAAAGGCAGTTGAGGGATTTGCCGCCAAGTTGGCACCTCGGTTCGACGGACCATTTGTGGTGCGGGGTTTCCGTTCCCCGGTGATTGCTGAAGTGCAAGATCGGAAGGGGGGCAAGATTCGCACAGCCCATGTAAGCGAGCTGAAGCTGTTCGTCGAGGACGTAGGGGCGGCGCCACCACCGGAAGGTGAGGCGAAGCCTTAATTCCCGGACCCAGCGCAAGACTAGTGTCAGTAACTTTCGCCTGTTGATTGAGTACGACTAGCCTAGCAGCAGGAGAAGGGAGGATGTGTCCGTAGCTTCGCTCCATGGGGAAGGAACAAATGGTAGTTGTCGAGGAATTGGGTGATGGTCAGTTAGTTTGTGTTTTTCGATTTCGTGAGCGGCAGTTTTGCGCTTCCCGATTTCGTGAAAATAGTTTAGGCGTGTTTTCCCGACTCGCGAAGCGGTAGTTTTCGCTTACCCATTCGTGGAAAGTAGTTTGGTTCGTTTTCTGATTTCGGAAGCTGCATGTTGCGCTTCGATTTCGTGAGAAATGGTTTAGTTCGTGTTCCGATTTCGGGAGCTGCATTTTTGCGCTTCGATTTCGTGGGAAATTGGGTAGTTCAGATGCCGATTTCGGCAGCGGCATTGTGCGCTCCGATTTCGTGAGGAATGGTCTGGTTCGTGATTCGATTTCGGGAGCTGCATTGTTGCGCTTCGATTTTGTGAAGAATACTTCGACTTCGTTTCCAATTTTGTGAGCAGCGAGTTGCGCTTCCGGAATTCTGAGGGGGGTTTCGGTGTCGTGAGTTCGCGGGAGCGCTTGCCGATGGCGATGGTGATTAAAAATGTCTGCAAGCAGCGACTCCTATGGTGGGCTCCTAACGGTCGTCGGCGTAGCCAGACTGTCACGCTCAACCGAAATAGGGGGGGAATGTGAGGACGCGAATTGTAGGTAAATTCGCGACTCACAGTTTGAGCTGTCAACATAGTTAATCGACTGCATATAAGTCATCGACGTTGATTAGCGGCGCTGATTAGCGGCCGCACTCGATTAAGTTGCGTTGCGAGGGTGATTACCGCGCAACAACAAAGTGTTGAGGCTAACAGCGCGTACTTGTGCCGAAAATTACAACAACATAAGTTGTTGTAATATTTGGAGTAAGCAAGTCAGCGTGGTTGTTGTTGTTGCGGATGCGCCAGATTGCGAAAGTGACGGTGGAAACGGAATGCAGAAAGTAAAACTATGCTTGTTGTTGTTGATTTATAAGGTCAGTTTTATGACTGTTGGCGTGGGCGCGGCAATAACAATAGCAGGTACTTAGCATGAGCGTTGTCACTGACGCTAGCGTCAGCATGACGGAACGTCAGTTCAATGCATAATGTGTTGTTGTATTTGGCGCGACAGATCTACACTGATCCGCATGATTCGCTTGCCGACAAACAACAACAATAAGGACGATTGACACAGGCGCCTGTACGACCAAGCGTGGTAGCGTCAGTTGAGGGCAAGCATAGGCAAATGCTGGCGTTTGGCGGCTTATTGTTGGGTCAATGACACAACAGCGGTGGATGATCAGTTGTTTTCGTACACAACTGCGCTGCTTTGCCTTTTCGTAAGCACAGCCAATGACAAAAGGCAGTGTGAGGCAGTGACGTCGCTGAAGGCTGACAGAAGTCGCCACAGTGGTTGCGAAAATAGTTGAACGTTGTGTTTTGCTCAGCATTTGAAGCGCTGCGATCTTCTTGGCGCCGCCTACCGCGTATTAATCGACGGTTGGCGTTGCAGCCAGTCGGGACGGACAGGCGCAGGCCTGACTGACGAAGTATTTGCGCCAGCAGAATAGCTTTGGATGAGTTGCAATTCCCAAGTAGTTAAGGCAGCATTTAATAAGGCAAGTCAGTTTTTGGCGAGCATAGTTCTCTTCTCTTCTGGTTTGGACAAAAAGGAACACAACCTTTGCTCAGAATCGAAGCGCTGACTTTAGCTGCAAGCGAGACTGACCAAAGCTGGGCAAAATTTCGAGACATTAGCTTTAGTAACCAGTGGCGCGTTAATACGCCGACACTGGAAGGAATCCAAAGACAAGGTCTTTGCATTATTCAGAGCGGCAGCTGGTGAAGATTCACCGCGCCAGCTAACCCTAGGTACCGCAACGGGCGACTGGGTGCGACCTCAAGCTACGTGTGTGGCGCAAAGTCGAGGTGAACAGGCCATCCGACTTGCGCAGACGTGAGCATCAGCGGTTCGCAACAGGAGCGGCCCAACTTGGAGTCCAGTGGATTGAGCGGTAACGGCAACCGGCGCCAAGACGAGGGTGGAGGACGACTCCCCACGACCAGCGGCAGCAAATAGAATTTAAGATTAGTGCTTAAGACAACTTTACAAATTGAGTCGTTAAATAAAAACTGTTTCAAATTGCAAACTTAACTTGTGTGTCAATTATTTGGCAGCGCTCAGGTGTCCGGCACAAATACAAATTATTGTAAAGCCGGCTACCTGGAATCTCTTGAGTTGCCCCAGCCTAAAGACCTGGGCGAGAACCGGGAGTCCATAACAAGCGAAGGCTGGAAACTTTGCTTTACAGAGCAGCAGAGATGGCGGATCTTGCTGCCCTCCATAAAGGAGCAGCTAGAAGTGGAAGAGACTTCGATATCCAAGCCGTGCCGCACAAAAAAATATGGTGAGGGGTGGGAGGACTCACAGGGTCATCTTTGGTAATAGCACCACGTAGACAGAGTGCTGGTAGAGGGATTGAAACGAAGATGGTCTGGGGTACTCCCATGGTGGCTACCGTGGACACCTGAGCATTACACAGTCTTGTAAGTGGACGCCTGATTTCTACGGTGCGAGTTCCTCCCTGAAGAACTACTCAATCACCTGTGGTTCTTCCTTGGTCGCCTTGCGGCCAGGAGGAAGGTGAAGGCTGGAAACTTGAAATTAGAGAGCTACTCAAACGGTGGATGCTGCTCCCTTCCATAAAGGAACCGCTGGAAGTGGAAGAGAGTTCGAAATCTAAGCTGCGCCAAGCACTGAAAGATGGTTAGGGGTGGAAAGACCCAAAGGGTCTTCTTTGGTAATAGCGCCGCGTACACAGACTGGTGGTAGAGGGATTAAAACGGAGATGGTCTGGGGTACTCCCATGGTGGCTTCCGTGGACACCGGAGCATTACACAGTCTTGTAAGTGGTCGCCTGGTTTCTATGGCGCTAGTTCCTCCCAAATGCTGCCTTCTATAAAGAAGCAGCTGGAAGTGGAAGAGAGTTTGATATCTAACCCGCGCCAAGCACTGAAAGATGGTTAGGGGTGGAAGGACCCACAGGGTCTTCTTTGGTAACAGCGCCGATCAGACAGTGTGGTGGTGCTTGCCTGCGGTACTCCAATGGTGGCTACCTAGGACACCGGAGCAGCAAGCAGTTTTTTAAGTGGTCGCCTGGTTTCTTAGGCGCTAGTTCCTCCCTGAAGAACTTTTCAATCAACTGTGGCTCTTTCTTGGACTCCTTACGGCCAGAAGGGAAGCAAAGGCTGGCAACTACGTTTTACAGAGCAGCAGAGCCGGGGAATGTTGCTGCCCTTTATAAAGGAGCAACTGGAAGCGGAAGAGAGTTCCATATTTAAGCCACGTCACATACAGAAAAATTATTTGGGGTGGGGGGACTCATAGGGTCCTCTTTGGTAAAAGCGCCGCTCAGACAAGGTGGTGGCTTAGGGATTGTCGCGTTGCTGGTCGGTGGTACTCCTATGGAGACCACCGTGAACACCGGAGCAGTACGCAGTTTTGTAAGTGGTTGCTTGGTTGCAACGGTGCTAGTTCCTCACTGAAGAACAACTCAATATACTGTGGCTCTTCCTTGGACGCCTTTTGGCCAGGAGGAAAGCGAAGGCTGGAAACTTAGTGTTACAGAGCAGCAGAGACGGAGGGTGTTGCTGGCCTCCATAGGGGAGCTACTGGAAGCGGAAAAGAGTTTGATACCTAAGCCACGTCACATACAGAAAGATTATGAGGGGTGGGAGGACTCATAGGGTACTCTTTGGTAAAAGCGCCGCTCAGACAAGGTGGTAGCTTAGGGATTGTCACGGTGCTGGTCGGTGGTACTCCCATGGAGACGACCGTGGACACCGGAGCAGCACGCAGTTTTGTAAGTGGATGCCTGGTTTCTACGGTGCTAGTTCCCCCCTGAAAAAATACTCAATCAACTGTGGCTCTTCCTTGGAATTCTGTCGACCAGAAGGGAAGCGAAGGCTGGAATCTTGGTGTAACAGAGCAGCAGAGACGGGGAATGCTGCTGGCCTCGATATAGGACCAGCTGGAAGTGGAAGGGAGTTCCATATCTAAGGCGTGCTACGCACAGAAAGATTGTGTGGAGTAGAAGGACCCACAGGGTCCTCTTTGGTAAAAGCGCCGCTCAGAGAGAGTGGTTGAGAAGGATTTAAACGGTGGTTGTGTGAGGTACTCCCACAGTGGCTACCGTGGACACCGGAGCAGCACGCAGTTTTGCAAGTGGACGCATGGATTCTCCGGCGCTATTCGTTCCTGAAGAACAACTCAATCAACTTTGGCTCTTCCTTGGAATTCTGTCGACCAGAAGAGAATCGAAGGCTGCAAATTTGGTAAAGCTGAGCAGCAAAGACTGGCGATGTTTTTGCCCTTCATAAGGGAGCCTTTGGCTGTGGAAGAGAGTTCGATATGTAAGCCGCGCCTCGCTCAGTAAGATGGTGAGGGATGGAAGAACCCACTGGGTCCTCTTTGGTAATAGCACCGCTCAGATAGAGTGGTTGAAGAGGGATTGTAACAGTGCTGGTCAGGGATACTTCCATGGAGACTACTGTAGACACCGGAACAGCAAGCAGTTTTGTAAGTGGACGCCTGGTTTCTACGGCGCTACTTCCTCCCTGAAGAACTATTCAATCAACTGAGGCTCTTCCTTGGACTCCTTTAAGCCAGAAGGGAAGCGAATGCTGGAAACTTGATGTTACAGAGCCGCAGAGACGGGGGGCAGCTGCCGCCCACCATAACGGAGTAGTTGTGCGTGGAAGAGAATTCGATATCTAAGCACCGCCGCTAACTGAAAGATGGTTAGTGGTGGGAAGACCACACAGAATAGTGGTGCCGGTCTGGGGTAAGTGGACGTCTGTTTTCTATGGCGCTATTTCCTCTCTGAAGAACTATTTAATCAACTGTGGCTTTTCTTTGGAATTCTGTCGACCAGAAAGGAAGCGAAGGCTGCAAACTTGGTAATGTTGAGCAGCAGAGACTGGCGATGTTGCTGCCCTCCATAAAGGAGCAGTTGGTTGTGGAAGAGAGTTTGATATCTATGCCGCGCCACGCACAGTAGGATGGTTAGAGGTGGAAGGACCCACAGGGTCCTCTCGTAATAACGCCGCTCAGAGAGAGTGGTGGAAGAGGGATTGTAACAGTGCTGGTCAGGGGTACTCCCATGGAGACTACCGTAGACACCGGAGCAGCAAGTGGTTTTGTAAGTGGACGCCTGGTTTCTATGGCGCTAGTTCGTCCCTGAAGAACAACTCAATCAACTGTGGCTCTTGCTTGAACACCTTTCGGCCAGGAGGGTAGCAAAGGCTGGAAACTTGGCGTTACAGAACAGCAGAGACGGGGGGCTGCTATTGCACACCATAACGGAGCAGTTGGACGTGGAAGAGAATTCGATATCTAAGCACCGCCGCTAACTGAAAGATAGTTAGTGGTGGGAAGACCACACAGAATAGTGGTGCCGGTCTGGGGTAAGTGGACGTCTGGTTTCTATGGCGCTATTTCCTCTCTGAAGAACTATTTAATCAACTGTGGCTCTTCCTTGGAATTCTGTCGACCAGAAGGGAAGCGAAGACTACAAACTTGGTAATGCTGAGCAGCAGAGACGGGCGATGTTGCTGCCCTACATAAAGGAGCAGTTGCCTGTGGAAGAGAGTTTGATATCTATGCCGCGCCACGCACAGTAGGATGGTTAGGGGTGGAAGGACCCACAGGGTCCTCTCTGGTAATAGCGCCGCTCAGAGAGAGTGGTTGAAGAGGGATTGTAACAGTGCTGGTCAGAGGTAGTCCCATGAAGACTACCGTAGACACCGGAGTAAGTGGACGCCTGGATTCTCCGGCGCTAGTTCGTCCCTGAAGAACAACTCAATCAACTGTGGCTCTTGCTTGAACACCTTTCGGCCAGGAGGGTAGCAAAGGCTGGAAACTTGGCATTACAGATCAGCAGAGACGGGGGGCAGCTGCTGCCCACCATAACGAAGTAGTTGAACGTGGAAGAGAATTCGATATCTAAGCACCGCCGCTAACTGAAAGATGGTTAGTGGTGGGAGGACCAGACAGAATAGTGGTGCCGGTCTGGGGTACTCCCATGGTGGCTACCGTGGACACCGGAGCAGCAAGCAGTTTTGTAAGTGGACGCCTGGTTTCTATGGCGCTATTTCTTCTCTGAAGAACTATTCAATCAACTGTGGCTCTACCTTGGAATTCTGTCGACCAGAAGGGAAGCGAAGGCTGCAAACTTGGTAATGCTGAGCAGCAGAGTCGGGCGATGTTGCTGCCCTCCATAAAGAAGCAGTTGGTGGCCAGTGGTACTACCGTAGACACCGGAGCAGCAAGCAGTTTTGTAAGTGGATGCCTGGTTTCTACGGCGCTAGTTCCTCCCTGCAGAACTACTCAATCAACAATGGTTCTTCTTTGGACCTTTTTCGGTCAAGAGGGAAGCGAAGGCTGAAAACTTTGTGGTACAGAACAGCAGACATGGAGGCTGTTTCGGCCCTCCATAAAGGAGCTGCTGGAAGTGGAAGAGAATTCGATATCTAAGCCGTTCTGTGCACAGAAAGTTGGCGAGGGGAGGGACGACTCACAGGGTCCTCTTTGGTTAAAGCGCCGGTCAAACAGAGTGGTGGTAGACGTATTGTTACGATGCTGGACGGGGGTACTCCCATGGAGGTTTCTGTGTACACCGGAGCAGCACGCAGTTTTGTAAGTGGACGCCTGGTTTCTACGGTGCTAGTTCCTCCCTGAAGAACTACTAAATAAACTGTGGCTCTTCCTTGGACGTTTTTCGGCCAGGAGGGAAAAGAAGGCTGGAATTTTAGTGTTACAGAGCCGCAGAGACGGGGTATTTTGCTGCCATCCATAAAGGAGAAGCTGGAAGTGGAAGAGTGTTCGATATCTAAGCCGGGCCCTGCACAGAAAGTTGGCGAGGGGTGGGATGACTCACAAGGTCCTCTTTAGTTATAGCGCCGTTCAAAAAGAATAGTGACATAGGGATTGTAACGGTGCTGGTCGGGGGTACTCCCATGGTGGCCACCGTGGACACGGGAGCAGCAATCAGTTTTAAAGGTGGTCGACTGTTTTCTATAGCGGTAGTTCCTCCCTGAAGAACTACTCTTTCAACTTTGGCTCTTCCTTGGACGTCTTTTGCTTAGGAGGGAAGTGATGTCTGGAAACTTGGTGTTACAGAGTAGCAGATAAGGGTAATGTTGCTGCCCTCCATAAAGGAGAAGCTGGAAATGGAAGAGAGTTCAATATCTAAAACATTCAGTGCACAGAAAGTAGGCAAGGGGTGGGACGACTCACAGGGTCCCCTTTTGTTAAAGCGCCGCTCAAACAGAGTGGTTGTAGAATGATTGTAACGGTGGTGGACGGGGGTACTCCCATGGAGGTTACTGTGTACACCGGAGCAGCACGCAGTTTTGTAAGTGGATGCCTGGTTTCTACGGCGCTAGTTCCTTCCTGAAGAACTATTCAATCAATTGTGGCTCTTCTTGGACGCCTTTGGGCCAAGAGGGAAGCGAAGGCTCGAATTTTTATGTTACAGAGCAGCAGACACGGGTGATGTGTTTGCCCTCCATAAAGGAGCAGCTGGAAGTGGGAGAGTGTTCGATATTTAAGCCGCACCGCGCACAGAAATATGGTAAGGGGTGGGAGGACCTACAGGGTCATCTTTGGTAATAGCGTCGCTTAGACAAAGCTGATGAAGAGGGATTAAAACGGTGCTGTTCTGGGGTACTCCCATGGTGGCAACCGTGGACACCGGAGCAGCAAGCAGTTTTGTAAGTGGACGCAACGTTTCTACGGTCCGAGTTCCTCCCTGAAGAACTACTCAATCAACTATGGTTCTTCTTTGGACCTATTTCGTCAAGAGGGAGGCGAAGGCTAAAACCTTTGTGGTACAGAGCAGCAGACACGGAGGATGTTGCGGCCCTCCATAAAGGAGCAGCTGGAAGTGAAAGAGAGTTCGATATCCAAGCCTTGGTGCGTACAGAGAGATGGTGAGGGGTTGGAGGACCCACAGGGTCTTCTTTGGTAAAAGCGCCGCTTAAACAGAGTAGTGGTTGACGTATTGTAACGGTGCTTGACGGGATTACTCCCATTTTGGCCACCGTGGACACCGAGGCAGCAAGCAGTTTTGTAAGTGGTCGCCTGGTTTCTATGGCGCTTTTTCCTCCCTGAAGAGCTACTCAATCAACTATGGCTGTTCCTTGGACACCTTTCGGTCAGGAGGGAAGCGAAGGCTGGAAACTTGGTGTGTCAGAGCAGCAGAGACGGGGGCTGTTGCCGCCCTCCATAAAGGAGCAGCTGATAGTAGAAGAGAGTTCGATATCTAAGCCGTGCTACCCACATAAAGATGGTGAGAGGTGGGGGGAACCACAGGGTCTTCTTCTGTAAAAGCGCCGCTAAAACAGAGTGGTGGTAGACATATTGTAACAGTGCTGGACGGTGTTACTCCCATGGTGGCTACCGTGTACACCGGAGCAGCTCGCAGTTTTGTAAGTGAACGCCTTGTTTCTACGGCGCTAGTTCCTGCCTGAAGAACTACTCAATCAACTGTGGCCGTTCCTTGTACACCTTTCGGCCAGGAGGGAAGCGAAGGCTGGAAACTTGGTGTTACAAACCAGCAGAGACAGGGGATGTTGCTGCCCTCTATAAAGGAGCAGCTGGAAGTGAAAGAGAGTTCGATATCTGAGCCGCGCCGCGCATAGAAAGCTGGCGTGTGGTGGGTGGACCAACAGTGGCTTCTTTGGTAAAAGCGTCGCTCTGACAAAGTGGTTGTAGAAGTAATTTAACGGTGCTGGTCGGGGGTACTCCCATGGTGGCTACCGTGTACACCGGAGCAGCTCGCAGTCTTGTAAGTGGACGCCTTGTTTCTACGGCACTAGTTCGTCTCTGAAGAAGTACTCAATCAACTGTGGCACTTCCTTGGACGTCTTTGAGTCGTGAGGGAAGCGAAGGCTGGAAACTTGGCGTTACAAAGCAGCAGAGACAGGGGATGTTGCTTCCCTCTATACAGGAGCAGCTATAAGTGGAAGAATGTTCGATATCTCAACTGCGCCGCGCACAGAAAGTTGGCGTGTGGTGGGTGGACCTTTAGGATATTCTTTGGCTGAGACAAAGTGGTGGTAGACGTATTTTAACGGTGCTGGTCGGGGGTACTCCCATGGTGGCTACTGTTGACAACGGAGCAGCACGCAGTTTTGTTAGTGGTTGCCTGGTTTATACGGTGCTAATTTGTCCCTAAAGAACTACTCAATCAACGATGCCTCTTCCCTGGACGCATTGCAGTAAGGAGGGAAGCGAAGGCTGGAAACTTGGCTTTACAGAGCAGCAGATACGGGTGATGTTGCTGCCCTCTACAAAGGAGCAGCTGGAAGTGGAGGAGAATTAGATATCTAAACCGCGCCGCGCACAGAAAGTTGGCTTCTGGTGTGAAGACTCACAGGGTTCTTTTTGATTATAGCGCCGTTCAAAGAGAGTGGTGGTGCTTGTCTGGAATACTCCCATGGTGGCTACCGTGGACACCAAAGCAGCAAGCAGTTTTGGAAGTGGTCGCCTGATTTCTACTGTGCTTGTTTGTCCCTAAAAAACTACTCTATCAACTGTGGCCATTCCTTGAACACTTTTCGGCCAGGAGGGTAGCGAAGGCTGGAAACTTGGTTTTACAAAGCAGCAGAGAGAGGTGATGTTGCTGCCCTCTACAAAGGAGCAGCTGGAAGTGGAAGAGAGTTCGATATCTAAGCCGCGCCGTGCATAGAAAGTTGGCAAAGGGTGGGATGACTCACAAGGTCTTCTTTGGTTAAAGCACCAATTAGACAGAGTGGTGATAGAGGGATTGAAAGGGTGCTGGTCAGGGGTTCTCCCATGGAGACTACAGTTGAAACCGAAACAGCAGGCAGTTTTGTAAGTGGGCGCCTGGTTCTACGGTACAAGTTTCTCCCTGAAGAACTAATCAATCATCTGTGGCTGTTCCTTGAACGCCTTGCGGTCGACATAGAAGCGAAAACTCGAAAATTGGCTTTACAGAGCAGCAGATATGGGTGATGTGCCTGCCCTCTATAAAGGAGCAGCTGGTAGTGGAAGACAGTTGGATATCTAATCCGTGCAACGCTCAGAGAGATCGTTAGTGGTGGGAGGACCCACAGGGTCCTCTTTGTTAATAGCGCCGTTCAGACAGAGTGGCGGAAGACGTATTGTAACGGTGCTGGACGGGGGTACTCCTATTGTGGCTTCAGTGGACACAAGAGCAACAAGCAGTTTTGTAAGCGGACGCAACGTTGCTATGGTGCTTGTTCCTCCCTGAAGAACTACTCAATCAACTTTGGCACTTCTTTGAACCTCTTTCGTTCAGGAGGGAAGCCAAGGCTGGAAACTTGGTGTAACAGAGCAGCAGAACCGGGGGATGTTGCTGCCCTCCATAAAGGAGCAGCTGGTAGTGGAAGAGAATAAGATATCTATGCCTCGCCTTGCACAGAGAGATCGTTAGTGGTGGGGGGATCCACAGGGTCCTCTTTGTTAATAGAGCCGATCAGACAGAGTGGAGGTGGACGTATTATAACGGTGCTGGTCGTTGGTACTCCCATGGAGACTACCGTGGACAACGGAGCAGCAAGCAGTTTTGTAAGTGTTCGCTTGGTTTCTACGGCACTAGATCCTCCCTGAATGACTACTCAATCAACTGATCTTCCTTGGCCTCCTATTGTTAAGAGGAACACGAAGGCTGGAAAATTGGTGTTACAGAGCAGCAGAGACGGGTAATGTTGCTGCCCTCTATAAAGGAGCAGCTGGAAGTGGAAATGAGTTCGATATCTAAGCCGCGCCGCGCATTGAAAGTTGGCGAAGGGTGGGATGATTCACAAGGTCTTCTTTGGTTATAGCACCAGTCAGATAGAGTGGTGATAGAGGGCTTGAAAGGGTGCTGGTCAAGGGTACTCCCATGAAGACTACGGTGGACAGCGGAGCAGCACGCAGTTTGTAAGTGGACGCCTGGTTTCTACGGTATCTAAGCCGCGCAACGCTCAGAAAGATGGTGAGAGGTGGGAGGAATCATAGAATCCTCTTAGGTAATAGCGCCGCTCAGTCAGAGTGGTGGTTGAGGAATATTAACGGTGCTGGTCAAGGGTACTCCCATGGAGAGACGGGTGATGTTTTTGCCCGCCATAATGGAGCAGCTGGAAGTGGAACAGTGTTCGATATTTAAGCCACACCGCGCACAGAAATATGGTCAGGGGTGGGAGGACCCACAGGGTCTTCTTTGGTAATACCGTAGCTCAGACATAGTTGTGAAAGAGGGATTAAAACTGTCTTGTCTGGGGTACTACCTTGGTGGCTACTTCGGACTCCGGTGCAGCAAGCAGGTTTGTAAGTGGTCGTCTGGTTTCTACGGTGCGAGTTCCTCCCTGAAGAACTATTCAATCAACTGTGGCTTTTCTTGGACGCCTTTCGACTAGGAGGGAAGCGAAGGCTGGAAACTTGGTGTAACAAAGCAGCAGAGACAGTGGATGTTGCTGCCCTCTATAAAGGAGCAGCTGAAAGAGGAAGAGAGTTCGATATCTGAGCCGCGACTCTCACAGAAAGCTGGTGAGGGGTGGGAGGACCCACAGGGTCTTCTTTGGTAATAGCGACACTCAGACAAAGTGTTTGGAAAGGAATTGTAACGGTGCTGTTGAAGGGTACTCCCATGGTGGCTAAAGTGGACACCGAACAGTAAGCAGTTTTGTTGGTGGTCGCCTGGTTTCTACGGCACTAGTTGTTTCCTGAAGAACTACTCAATCAACTGTGTCTCTTAATTGGGCACCTTTCAGCCAGGATGAAAGCAAAGGCTGGAAGCTTGGTGTTACAGAGCAGCCGTGACGGGGGATGTTGCTGCCCGCCATAGAGCAGAAGCTGGTAGTGGAAGAAAGTTTGGTATCTAAGCCGTGCCGCGCACATAAAGATGGTGAGGGGTGGGATGACTCACAGGGTCCTCTTTGGTAATAGCACCGCTCAGACAGAGTGGTTGTAAAGGGATTGTAACGGTGCTGTTGAAGGGTACTCCCATGGTGGCTAAAGTGGACACCGAACAGTAAGCAGTTTTGTTAGTGGTCGCCTGGTTTTCACGGCACTAGTTCTTTCCTGAAGAACTACTCAATCAACTGTGGCTCTTCATTGGTCTCCTTTCGGTCAGGAGGGAAGCGAAGGCTGGAAACTTGGCTTTACAAAGCAGCAGAGACGGGGTGTTCACGCAGCAGCGTGAACATTAAAATCTATTATCGCGGACCAGCGACTGATAGACGCCAAGGCTATCTGGTGACCTCACGATTGTCACATCCAGCAATACTTTGTTTGTTTAGGATCGACAATACAGCATCAAAATTTGATAACGGCTACACACAGGTCCACGAAGGCGAACAACAAACTATTTTTAAGATAACGCTGAGTCTTACAAACTCAGCGATAGCATGATTAAATTTAAGACCAACGCGTAGTCTTACAAACCTCATGATGATATAAATAGGAATAAGATAACACTGCGCCTTACAAGCACAGTGATAGTATAAATAGAATTAAGATAACACTGCGCCTTACAAACGCAGCATATCATTAGGGGTTGAAAATACTTAAATAAAAAGAGGCAGCTCGCAAGAGCTGCATGTTAGAATTTCTTTCATCAGTAAAGTGTACGCACGCATTTTAGTGTATACATTTTTTGGTCCTTCGAGTCTTAAAAATCTGCAAACCTACCAAAGCGAGCGTTTCTGTGGTCTTCAAACAACAGAAAGTGAAGTGATTTATAAACAATTAATTGAAACTAAAATTTTCTTTGACTAACCACCACTATCTGTGAGTCGAGGCACAGTACGATCAACCAGGCGATCAAAACAAAAACACCTCCAACGAGTTAAGTCAATTTGAAAATTAGTAAAATGTTGTCCGAACACACCTTACAGCTGTTAAAGAAGCAAACTGCAGTACGCGACCAAATTCTGAAGGCAGTAGCGAAGAAAGGAAATGCATCCATCGTGCTAACACGACGCTATAAAAAATCGGTGTCGTTGAACATCAATATTTCAATAAAAGAATATATGAGGGAACAGTGGCCATCATCCGAAAGAAAAAATTGATGAAGATTCTGATGTATTGTTCGCTCAGATTTTGCTGCAACGTTTTTCAACTGGAGCCCTACAACTTTACGAGACCCTTTTAAAAAAGGCCAGGGAAATTCAGTCCTTGCAAGACGTGCTGGGATTTATTGAGCAGTAACATACTTTATAAGACTCAGTTCAAAATAATGCCATCTACAAAGAAGCTCAGAAATCAACCAACAGAAGATGTCGTTTTTGACATAGCCAGATGCCGAAAATTTAAGGTTGAGCCAATTGGACCACGCAGAGATCTTGTGAGTAAAAGCTCTCTGTGCTTCAAATGGTTAGGTGCTCATAGCTTAAAAGATTGCAAAAAGAATTGGACATGCAATCGCTGCTCTAAAGCCCATAACAACTTGCTTCATGATGATGGAGGAAGAAAGCAGGTCGTAACGAGTACTTGTTTAAACCAAAATAAAGAGCATGATACGTTACTGGCCACGGCGCTGATTCTAGTAAAAAATAAAACTGGAAATTATGAGCAGTTGAGAGCGCTAATTGATGGTGGTTCACAAAAAACACTGATATCAGAGGAAGCGGCACAACTTTTGAAACTACGGAGGACTAAAAGTAATGTGGAAGTCCAGGGGATTTCAGACTGTGTCGACGTCATCAAAAACAGTGTATGTTTGAATATAAAACCAAGGTTTGCAAGCAGTTTTGAAATCACAGCGCAAGCCTTGCTACACCCAAAACTGCAAAGAGCTCTACCGATCAAGAAAATAGACTTGGATGCCAAAAAAGATTGGAAGGGTTGCGAACTGGCAGACCCATACTTCAATGAACCCAGCAGGATTGATGTAATTATTGGCGTTGACCTGCTAACATCAATCATGCTGGAAAAAATTAAAAAAGTCAACGAGACCTTGGGTCAAAATACTAAGCTGGGATTAATTATCTCCAGCAGCATATCCAGAGCTTCGACGAACAAGGTCATCAGCGCAGCTACAACAATAAACTTATCTAATCTCGAGCGCTTTTGGGAGTTGGAAAGTGATGCCAGCGAAACAGAAGAAAACGCTGAGTATGAAGATATCCTAAAAAAATCGGATATCGGAGCGGATGGCACTTACTTTGTGGGAGCAGCCAGAATATTGGACAAAGAGCTCGTCGACGCGGTAAAAAGAAACAACAACCTGGCGCCGGTTCTCGAAAAAGAAGGCATTCGTTGGCACTTTATCCTGCCGGCAAGCCCTCACATGGGAGGTTTATGGGAAGCTGGAGTTAAGTCGGTGAAACACCATTTAAGACGAGTCATCGGCGAAAACAGTTTCACATTCGAAGAGTTCACAACGTTGCTATGTCAAATTGAGGCAGTGTTGAACTCACGACCCCTGCTTAATTTAATTCACACGACCACAGAAGAAGTAAATAGAAACTTTAAAATGGACACCGATGAAATAAATAGGATGCAGAATACAATGAAGGAGAATTTCCTTATCTTCAAAGAAGCTATAAGATTTTTCATGCTGGTAAATCAAGTGCGGAACTGGATGGACGAAACACAAAAACTTCAATCCGCAGCCCTTACGCTTGTAACGGATATTAATCAAGAAAAACTACACCTCTCCCTGATTGAACCGAACAAGATGTTGGCAGAGATTGACAAAATTCAGCACAAACTGCAGAAGAACCAGCTTCTACCACGTGGAAACTCTACAGAAGAATTACACTTGATATACAAGCTAATGAAAGCCCAGGCAATATTCAAGGATAACGTGCTTATAATTGACGCAAGGCTGCCCATCTATGTAAACCAGCATGCCAGTGTCTTCATGACTGTGCCACTTAAAATCAATGAAGAGATGTAGATTCCGCAAATTCAAACGGAATTCCTTATACATAGCACCGAGCTAAATGCATACCACCATATGACAGACTCAGAGGTGAATCGCTGTCAGCATGAAAATAAGGACACATGACTATGCGAGGGAAACTGAGCATGGAAAGATGAAAATGACCGTAGTTGTGAGGTATCGCCAATAAAGCCGAGCAACAAGCAGTTATGCCAAATGGTTGAATACACAGGAAATGTGTATAACAAAAGTATGAATGGGAAAAACCGCTGGCTTGTTAAAACATTTAAAAACACGTCAGCTCACATGGTATGCGGTGATTACCATGAGGTGGTTATACTGCCGAGCCTCGGAATTTTGGATGTACTTGATGGATGCACGACTAGAATAACTGATATTACCATTATCACTCCACAAGTAATAACGTCGACTGACACAGCAACATTTGCTCCGCGTATTCTAAAAGTTCTAGACGAAAAGGAACCTTGGACTTCAACCTCTCTCCACGACGTCGTAGTCAATAACTCAAAGGAATTACAACGCGTACAACAAGGCCTTAAAAAACTGGAAAGCACCAGGGTGCGCATCGAGGATCTGGAGTTTCACACTGCGAATGGACACATATCGTTAGGCTTGGTGATAATCATGATAGCTTCAGTAATCATTCACGCGATTAAAAGAGGAATCGGAGACAGGAGCTACTAGCTGTCGTGTTTCCTGCGCCCCCGCAGAATGTTCACGCAGCAGCATGAACATAAAAATCTATTATCGCGCACCAGCGACTGATAGACGTCAAGGCTATCTGGTGACCGCACGATTGTCACATCGAAAACTTTGTTTGTTTATGATCGACAATACAGCAGTAAAATCACAGGGTCCTCTTTGGTAATAGGGCCGCTCAGACAAAGTGGTTGTGGAGGGATTTTAACAGTGCTGTTCAAGGGTACTCCCATGGAGATTACCGTGGACACCGGAGCAGCACGCAGTTTTATAAGTGGCTGCTTAGTTTCTATGGCGCTAGTTCCTCCCTGAAGAACTACTCAATCAATTGTGGCTCTTCTTTGGCCTCCTTTTGGCCAGAAGGGAAGCAAAGGCTGGGATCTCTGTGTAACAGAGCAGCAGGGACGGGCAATGTTGCTGCCCTCCATTAAGGAGTAGCTGGATGGCGAAGAGAGTTCGATATCTGAGCCGGGTCGTATACAGAAAGATGGTGAGGGGTGGAAGGACTCACAGGGTTCTCCTTGGTAATAGCGCCGCTCAGACAGAGAGGTGGTAGAGGGATTAAAACGGAGCTTGTCTGGGAAACTCCCATATTCGCTGCCGTGGACACAGGAGCAGCAGGCAATTTTATAGGTGGTCGCCTGGTTTCTACGGCACTTGTTCCTTCCTGAAGAACTACTCAATCAACTGTGGCTCTTCATTGGACTCCTTTCGGCCAGGAGGGATGCTCGGGCTGGAAACTTGGCGTTACAGAGAAGCAGAGACGGGGGATATTACTGCCTTCCATAAAGGAGAAGCTGGAAGTGGAAGTCAGTTCAACATCTAAGCCGCGCCACGCACAGAAAGATGGTGAGGGTAGGCAGGACCCACAGAATCCTCTGTCGTAATAGCGCGCTCAGACAGAGTGGGGGTAGAGGGATTACAACGGTTCTGGTCTTGGGTACTCCCACCCAAGGTTGCTACCACGGACACCGGAGGAGCTCGCAGTTTTGTAAATGGTCGCTTGGTTTTTATGCCGGTAGTTCCTCCCTTGAAAACTCCTCAATCAACTGTGGCTGTTCCTTGGACACCTTTCGGCCAGGATGGAAGCAAAGACTGGGAACTGTGTCTTACAGAGCAGAAGAGGCGGGGAATGTTGTTGCCCTCCATTAAGAAGCAGCTGGGAGTTGAAAAGAGTTCGATATCTGAGCCGCGCCACGCACAGAAAGATGGTGAGGGGTGGGAGGGCTCACAGGGTCCTTCTTGGTAAGCGCCGCTCAGACAGAGTGGTTGTCTTGGCCACCGTTTGGCCAGAAGGAAAGCAAAGGCTGGGAAATATGTGTTACAGAGCAGAAGAGACGGGAATGTTGCTGCCCTCCATTAATAAGCAGCTGGGAGTGAAAGAGAGTTCGATATCTGAGCCGCGCCACGCACAGAAAGATTGTGAGGGGTAAGAGGGCTCACAGGGTCCTCTTTGGTAAGCGCCGCTCAGACAGAGTGGTTGTCAACGTATTGTAACGGTGCTGGTCGGGGGTACGCCCATGGAGACTACCATGGATACCGGAGCAGCACGCAGTTTTGTAAGTGGCTGCCTGGTTTCTAAGGCGCTAGTTCTTCTCTAAAGAACCACTCAATCAACTGTGGCTCTTTCTTGGCCACCGTTTGGCCAGAAGGGAAGCAAAGGCTGGGAACTGTGTCTTACAGAGCAGAAGAGACGGGGAATGTTGCTGCCCTCCATAAAGGAGCAGCTGGATGTGGAAGATAGTTCGATATCTAAGCCGCACCACGCACCATGGCGACTACCGTGGACACCGGGGCAGCACGCAGTTTTTTAAATGGATGCCTGGTTTTAACGGCGCTAGTTCCTCTCTGAAAAACCACTCAATCAACTGTGGCTCTTTCTTGGCCACCGTTTGGCCAGAAGGGAAGCAAAGGCTGGGAACTGTGTCTTACAGTGCAGAAGAGACGGGGAATGTTGCTGCTCTCCATAAAGGAGCAGTTGGAAGAGCAAGAGAGTTCGATATCTAAGCTGTGCCGCGAACAGAAAGATGGTAATGGTTGGTAGGACCCACAGGGTCCTCTTTGGTAAAAGCGCTGCTCAGACTGAGTGGTGGCATAGGAATTGTAACGGTGTTGGTCGGAGGTACTCTCATGAAGACTATCTTGGACACCAGAGCAGCAAGCAGTTTTGTAAGTGGTCGCTTGGATTCTACGGCACTAGTTCCGCCGTGAAGAACTACTAAATCAACTAAGGCTATTCCTTGGACTCCTTTCGGCCAGAAGGGATGTGAACGCTGGAAACTTGGCGTTACAGAGCAGCAGATACGGGGAATGGTTCTGCCCTCCATAAAGGAGCAGTTGGAAGTGCAAGAGAGTTCGATGTCTAAGCTGAGCCGCGCACAGAAAGATGGTTAGGGTTGGTAGCACCGACAGGGTCCTCTTTGGTAAAAGCGCTGCTCAGACTGAGTGGTGGCATAGGAATTGTAACGGTGTTGGTCGGAGGTACTCTCATGGAGACTATCGTGGACACCAGAGCAGCACGCAGTTTTGTAAGTGGTCGCCTTGTTTCAACGGTGCTAGTTCCTCCCTGAAGAACTAATCAATAAACTGTGGCTCTGCCGTGGCCGCCTTCCGGCCATGAAGGAAGCGAAGGCTGTAACATTAGTGCTACAGAGCAGCAGAGATGGGGAATGTTTCTGTCCACCATAAACGAGTAGCTGGAAGCGGAAGAGAGTTTGATATCTAAGTGTCGCCACGCACTGAAAGATTGTAAGGGGTGAGAGGACTCATAGGGTCCTCTTTGGTAAAAGCGCTGCTCAGACAAAGTTTTGGTAGAAGTATTGTAACAGTGATGGTCTGAGGTACTCCCATGGTTGCTACCGTGGACTCCGGAGCAGCAAGCAGCTTTGTAAGTGGTTGCCTGGTTTCAACGGCGCTATTTCTTCCCTGAAGAACTACTCAATCAACTGTGGATCTTCCTTGGATGCCTTTCGGCAAGGAGGAGAGCGAAGACTGGAAACTTTGCTTAACAGAGCAGCATTGACGGGGAATGTTGTTGCCCACCATAAGGAAGCAACTGGAAATGAAAGAGAGTTCGATATCTTAGCCGTGCAACGTACAGAAAGATGGTGAGGGGTTGGATCTCTCAAAGCGAACGCTTTGGCAAAAGCGCCAGAGCAGCAGAGACAGGAGATGTTTCTGCCCTCTATAAAGGAGCAGCTGGAAGCAGAAAAGAATTCGATATCTAAGCGTTGCCACGCACAGAAAGATTGTCAGGGGTGTGAGGACTCATAGGAACCTTTTGGATATAGTGCCGCTCAGACTTTGTTGTGGTAGAGGGATTGTAACAGTGCTGGACAGGGGTAATTGCATGCTGGCTAACGTGGACACCGGAGCAGCAAGCAGCTTTGTAAGTGGTCCCTTGGTTTCTACGGCGCTAGTTCCTCTCTGAAGAACTAATCAATCAACTGTGGCTGTTCCTTGGACGCTCTTCGGCCAGGAGGGAAGCGAAGGCTGTAAACTAAGTGTTACAGAGCAGCAGATACGGGGGATGTTGCTGCCCACCATAAAGGAGCAGCGGGAAGCGGAAGATTGTTCGATATCTAAGCAACTTCACGCACAGTAATATTGTGACGGGTGGGAGGACTCACAGGGTCCACTTTGGTAAAAGCGCCGCTCAGACTGAGTTGTGGTAGAGGGATTGTAACAGTGCTGGTCTCAGCTACCCCAATGGTGGCTACCGTGGACACCGGAGCAGCAAGCAGCTTTGTTAGTGGTCGCCTGGTTTCTACGGCGCTAGTTATTCCCTGAAGAACAACTCAATGAACTGTGGCTCTTCCTTGGACGCCTTTCGGCTTGGAGGAAGCGAAGGCAGGAAACTTAGTGTTACAAAGCAGCAAAGAGAGGGGCTGTTTCTGTCCTCCATAAAGGAGCAGCTGGAAGCGAAAGAGAGTTCGATATCTAAGCCGTGCCACGCTCAGTAAGATTGTGTGGGGTGGGAGGACTCATAGGGTCCTCTTTGGTAAAAGCGCCGCTCCGACTGAGTTGTGGAAGAGGGATTGTAACACTTCTGGTCTGAGGTACTCCCATGGTGGGTACCGTGGACACCGGAGCAGCAAGCAGCTTTGTAAGTGGTCGCCTGGTTTATTCGGCGCTAGTTCCTCCCTTAAGAACTACTCAATCAACTGTGGCTCTTCCTTGGACGCGTCGTGGTCAGGAGGGAAGCGAAGCCTAGAAACTTAGTGTTACAGAGCAGCAGTGACGGGGGATATTGCTGCCTACCATAAAGGAGCAGATGGAAGTGCAAGAGAGTTTGATATCTAAGCCGCGCCGCGCAAAGAAAGATTTTGAGGGTTAGGTAAAAGCGCTACTCAGACAGAGTGGTGGCATGGGGATTGTAACGGTGCTCGTCGGAGGTGCTTTCATGGAGGCTATCGTGCACAACGATGGAGCACGCAGTCTTGTAAGTGGATGCATGGTTTTTACGACGATAAATACTCCCTGAAGAATAACTCAAGAAACTATGGCTCTTCCTTGGACTCTTTTCGGCAAGGAGAATAGCGAAGACTGGGAACTATGAGTTACAGAGAGCAGAGACGGATGATTTTGCTGGATTCCATTTAGGAAGAGCTAGAAGTGGAAGAGAGTTCGATATCTAAGTCACGCCACGCAAAGAAAAATGGTGAGGGGTGGGAGGACCCACAGGGTTCTCTTTGTTAACAGCGTCGCTCAGACAGAGTAGTGGCATAGGGATTGTAACGGTGCTGGTGTCACCGGAGCAGCACGCAGTTTCGTATGTGGCCGCCTGGTTTCTACGGCGCTAGATTCTCCCTTAAGAACTACTCAATCAACTGTAGCTCTTCCTTGGACGCGTCCTGGTCAGGAGGGAAGCGAAGCTTAGAAACTTAGTGTTACAGAGCAGCAGTGACGGCGGATGTTGCTGCCCACCATAAAGTAGAAGATTGAAGTGCAAGAGAGTTCGATATCTAAGCCACGTCACATACAGAAAGATTATGAGGGGTGGGAGGACCCACAACGTCCTCTTTGGTAATAACGCCGCTCAGACTGAGTTGTGGTAGAGGGATTGTCACGGTGCTGGTCGGTGGAACTCCCATGGAGACTACCGTGGACACCGGAGCAGCACGCAGTTTTGCAAGTGGATGCCTGGTTTCTATGGCGCTAGTTCCTCCCTGAAGAATTATTCAATCCAAAATGGTTCTTCATTGGACTCTTTTCGGCCGGAAGGGAAGTAAAGTCTAGCAACTATGTATTACAGAGCAGCAAAGACGGGGAATGTTGCTGCCCACCATAAAGGAGCAGCTGGAAGTGGAAGAGACTTCGATATCTTAGCCGGGCCCATGGTGGCTTCCATGGATACCGGAGCAGCACGCAGTTTAGTAAGGTGTTGACTGAATTCTAAGACGCTAGTTCCACCCTGAAGAAATACTCAATCAACTGTGGCTTTTCCTTGGACTCCTTTCGGCCAGAAGTTAAGTAAAAACTGGCAACTACGTGTTTCAGAGCAGCAGAGACGGGGAATGTTGCAGCCCTCTATAAAGAAGCAGTTGGAAATGAGAGAGAGTTCGATATCTAAGCCACGTCACATACAGAAAGATTATGAGGGGTTGGGGGACTCATACGGTCCTCTTTGGTAAAAGCGCCGCTCAGACAAGGTGGTGGCATGAGGATTGTCACGGTGCTGGTCGGTGGTACTCCCATGGAGACCACAGTGGAAACCGGAGCAGCACGTAGTTTTGCAAGTGGATGCCTGGTTTCTACGGCGCTAGTTCCTGCCTGAAGAACTACTCAAAGAATTGTGGCGCTTCTTTGGTCTCGTTTCGGTCAGAAGGGAAGCGAAGGCTAGGAACAATGTGCTACAAAGCAGCATAGATTGGGAATGTTGCTGCCCTCTATAAGGAAGCAGCTGGAAGCGAAAGAGAGTTCGATATCTAAGCCACGCCACATACAGAAAGATTATGAGGGGTTGGGGGACTCATACGGTCCTCTTTGGTAAAAGCGCCGCCCAGATAAGGTCGTGGCATGGGGATTGTCACGGTGCTGGTCGGTGGTACTCCTATGGAGACCACAGTGGAAACCGGAGCAGCACGCAGTTTTGCAAGTGGATGCCTGGTTTCTACGGCGCTAGTTCCTGCCTGAAGAACTTCTCAAAGAATTGTGGCGCTTCTTTGGTCTCGTTTCGGTCAGAAGGGAAGCGAAGGCTAGGAACAATGTGCTACAAAGCACCAAAGACGGGGAATGTTGCTGCCCTCTATAAGGAAGCAGCTGGAAGCGAAAGAGAGTTTGATATCTAAGCCACGTCACATACAGAAAATTTATGAGGGGTTGGGTGACTCATACGGTCCTCTTTGGTAAAAGCGCCGCTCAGACAAGGTCGTGGCATGGGGATTGTCACGGTGCTGGTCGGTGGTACTCCCATGGAGACCACAGTGGAAACCGGAGCAGCACGCAGTTTTGCAAGTGGATGCCTGGTTTCTACGGCGCTAGTTCCTGCCTGAAGAACTACTCAAAGAATTGTGGCGCTTCTTTGGTCTCGTTTCGGTCAGAAGGGAAGCGAAGGCTAGGAACAATGTGCTACAAAGCACCAAAGACGGGGAATGCTGCTGCCCTCTATAAGGAAGCAGCTGGAAGCGAAAGAGAGTTTGATATCTAAGCCACGTCACATACAGAAAATTTATGAGGGGTTGGGGGACTCATACGGTCCTCTTTGGTAAAAGCGCCGCTCAGACAAGGTCGTGGCATGGGGATTGTCACGGTGCTGGTCGGTGGTACTCCCATGGAGAGCAGCACGCAGTTTTGCAAGTGGATGCCTGGTTTCTATGGCGCTTGTTCCTCCCTGAAGATCTATTCAATCCAAAATGGTTCTTCATTGGACTCTTTTCGGCCGGAAGGGAAGTAAAGTCTGGCAACTATGTATTACAGAGCAGCAAAGACGGGGAATGTTGCTGCCCACCATAAAGGAGCAGCTGGAAGTGGAAGAGACTTCGATATCTTAGCCGGGCCGCGCTTAGAAAGATGGTAAGTGATGGGAGGACCCACAACATCCTCTTTGGTAAAAGCGCCGCTCAGACAGAGTGGTGGTGCTGGTCTGGGGTACTCCCATGGTGGCTACCGTGGATACCGGAGCAGCACGCAGTTTTGTAAGTGGTTGTCAGATTTCCAAGACGCTAGTTTCACCCTGAAGAAATACTCAATCAACTGTGGCTTTTCCTTGGACTCCTTTCGGCCAGAAGTTAAGCAAAAACTGGCTACTACGTGTTTCAGAGGAGCAGAGACGAGGAAAGCTGCAGTCCTCTATCAAAAAGAAGTTGGAAATGAAATAGATTTCGATATCTAAGCCGGGCCACGCACAGAAAGAAGGTGAGAGGTGGGAAGTCTCACAGCGTCCTCTTTGGTAAAAGCGCCGATTAGACAGAGTGGTGGTGCTGGTCTGGGGTACTCCCATGGTGGCTACCATGAATACCGGAGCAGCACGCTGTTTTGTAAGTGGTTGCCTGGTGTCCAAGACGTTAGTTCCTCCCTGAAGAACAACTCAATCAACTTTGGCTCTTTCATGCACTCCTTTCGGCCAGAAGAGAAGCAAAGGCTGGCAACTACGTGTTACAGAGCAGCAGCAACGGGGAATGTTGCTGCCCTCTATAAAGAAGCAGCTGGAAATGAAAGAGAGTTCGATATCTAAGCTTCGCCACGGTCAGAAAGAAGGTGAGGGGTGGGAAGTCTCACAGCGTCCTCTTTGGTAAAAGCGCCGATTAGACAGAGTGGTGGTGCTGGTCTGGGGTACTCCCATGGTGGCTACCATGAATACCGGAGCAGCACGCTGTTATGTAAGTGGTTGCCTGGTTTCCAGCACGTTAGTTCATCCCTGAAGAACCACTCAATCAACTTTGGCTCTTTCATGCCCTCCTTTCGGCCAGAAGTTAAGCAAAAACTGGCTACTACGTGTTTCAGAGGAGCAGAGACGGGGAAAGTTGCAGTCCTCTATAAAAAAGAAGTTGGAAATGAAATAGAGTTCGATATCTAAGCCGGGCCACGCACAGAAAGAAGGTGAGGGGTGGGAAGTCTCACAGCGTCCTCTTTGGTAAAAGCGCCGATTAGACAGAGTGGCGGTGCTGGTCTGGGGTACTCCCATGGTGGCTACCATGAATTCCGGAGCAGCACGCTGTTATGTAAGTGGTTGCCTGGTTTCCAGCACGTTAGTTCATCCCTGAAGAACTACTCAATCAACTGTGGCTTGTCCATGGACTCCTTTCGGCCAGCAGGGAAGCGAAGGCTGCAAACTAGGTAATGCTGAGCAGCAGAGATGGCGGTGCTTGTGTGAGGTTCTCCCACAGTGGCTACCGTGGACACTGGAGCAGCAAGCAGTTTTGGAAATGGACACCTGGTTTCTACGGCGCTAGTTCGTCCCTGAAGAACTACTCAATAAACTGTGGCTCTTGCTTGAACACCTTTCGGCTAGGTCAGTAGCAAATGCTGGAAACTTGGCGTTACAGAGCAGCAGAGACGGGGGGCTGGTGTTGCCCACCATAACGGAGCAGTTGGACGTGGAATAGAATTCGATATTTAAGCCTCGCCGCGAACTAAAAGATGGTTAGTGGTGGGAAGACCACACAGAATAGTGGTGCCGTTCTGGGGTACTCCAATGGTGGCTACCGTGGACAGCAGAGCAGAAAGCAGTTTTGTGAGTGGTTGCCTGGTTTTTACGGCGCTAGTTCCTCCCTGAATAACTATTTAATCAACTGAGGCTCTTCCTTGGAATTCTGTCGACCAGAAGGAAAGCAAAGGCTGCAAACTGGGAAAAGCTGAGCAGCAGAGACGAGTGATGTTGCTACCCTTAAGGATCAGCTGGTAGTGGAAGAAAGTTCGATATCTTAGACGTGCTTCTCTCAGAAAGATAGTGAGGGGTGGGAGGCCCACAGGGTCCTCTTTGGTAATAGCGCCACTCAGACAGAGGTGTGGTGGTTGCCTGAGGTAATCCCATGGTGGCTACCGTGGACACCGGTGCAGCAAGCTGTTTTGTAAGTGATCACCTGGTTTTAACGGCACTACTTCCTCCCTGAAGAACAACTCAATCAACTGTGGCTCTTCCTTGGAATTCTGTCGATCAGAAGGGAAGCGAAGGCTGGAAACTTGGTGTAACAGAGCAACAGAGACGGGGGATGTTTCTGCCCTCGATATAGGAGCAGCTGGTAGTGGAAGTGATTTCGATATCTAAGCCGCGCCGTACACAGAAAGATGGTTAGTGGTTGGAGGACCCACAAGGTCCTCTATGTGAATGGTGCCGTTCTGACAGAGTGGGGGTGCTGGTCTGATGTACTCCCATGGTAACAACCATGGACTTCGGAGCAGCATTCAGCTTTGTAAGTGGACGCCTGGTTTCTATGGCACTAGTTCCTCCTTGAAGAACAACTCAATCAACTTTGGCTCTTCCTTGGAATTCTGTCGACCAGAAGGGAAGCGAAGACTGCAAACTTGGAAATAATAAGCAGAAGAGACGGGCGATGTTGCTGCCGTCCATAAAGGATCAACTGGTCGTGGAAGAGAGTTCGATATGTAAGTCGCGCCACGTACAGAAAGATTGTGAGGGGTGGGAGAACCCACAGGGTCCTCTTTGGTAATAGTGCCGCTCAGACACAGGGGTGGTAGAGGGATTTAAACGGTGCTTGTGTGAGGTACTCCCATGGTGGCTACCGTGGACACCGGAGCAGCACGCAGTTTTGTAAGTGGACGCCAGGTTTCTTCGGCGCGAGTTTCGCCCTGAAGAACTACTCAATAAACGTTGGCTCTTTCTTGGACTCCTTAAAGCCAGAAGGGAAGCAAAGGCTGCAAACTAGGTAATGCTGAGCAGCAGAGATGGGCGATGTTGCTGCCGTCCATAAAGGAGCAACTGGTAGTGGAAGAGAGTTCGATATCTAAGCCGTGCTACTCTCAGAAAGATTTTGAGGGGTGGGAGGCCCACAGGGTCCTCTTTGGTAATAGCGCAACTCAGACAAAATGGTGGTGCTGGTCTGGGGCACAACCAGGTTGTTACAGCGCTTGTTTCGCCCAGAGAACTACTAAATAAACTTTAGCTCTTCCTTGGACTCCTTTAAGCCAGAAGAGAAGCGAAGGCTGCAAACTTGGTAATGCTGAGCAGCAGAGACCGGCGATGTTGCTGCCCTCCATAAAGGAGCAACTGGTTGTGGAAGAGAGTTCGCTGTGTAAGCCGCGTCACGCACAGAAAGAAGGTGAGGGGTGGGAAAACCCACAGGGTCCTCTTGGTAATAGCGGCGCTCAGAGAGAGTGGTTGAAGAGGGATTGTAACAGTGCTGGTCAAAAGGACTCCCTTGTTGGCTACCGTGGACACCGGAGCAGCAAGCAGTTTTGTATGTGGCCGCCAGGTTTCTACGGCGCTAGTTCCGCCCTGAGAACTACTAAATAAACTTTGGCTCTTCATTGGACTCCTTTTGATCAGGAGGGAAGTGAAGGCTGAAAACTTGGCGTTACAGAGCATCAGAGACGGAGGATGTTGCTGCTCTCCATAAAGGAGCAGTTGGAAGTGGAAGAAAGTTTGATATCTAAGCTGCGCACGCACAGAAAGATGGTTAGAGGTGGAAGGACCCACAGGGTCCTCTTCTGTAATAGCGACGCTCAGAGAGAGTGGTTGAAAAGGAATTGTAACGGTGCTGGTCAGGACGACTCCCTTGGTGGCTACCGTGGACACCGGAGCAGCAAGCAGTTTTGTATGTGGACACCAGGTTTCTACGGCACTAGTTTCGCTCTGGGAACTACTAAAACCAGTAAGGATGTTATCTTCGGCCTTGCCGAAGATGTATACTCTTCACGACACCTTTTGTGGTACGCCCATTTTATTCGGAATCTTATTTATTTTTTTCCGCATAGCCTACAGATCAGTTTTCGTTGTTATACCTCATTGAGTGCCAGATATATGGGAACTATTGGTTTTGGTCATGTGTGGGGGTGCCATGCCCATTTTGAAACCAAAATAGCTTTTAAGCCACATTATGAACATAAGTATGAAGGTTCAAGTCGATTAGTTAAGAAATAAAAAACTTTTCCGTACAACGACTTAAACTTTGCTACTCTTCCTCATCTTCATTTTGTATGGTAGGTCCCAGTTCCAGTAGTCCGATCTCAATGAAACTTCTAGGCATTTGATCTGGTGAAACTGAATTACTAATTTTGAATTTCAGCACTCTATCTTAAGAAATAAAAATGTTTCCCATACAACGATTTAAACTTTGCTTCTCTTCCTCTTCTTCATTTTGTATGGCAGGTACCAGTTCCAGTATTCCGATCTCAATGAAACTTTCAGACATTTAGCCAGGCTACGGTTTATCACTACTTCTATAATTTCAGCACTCTATCTTGGAAAACAAAAAAGTATTTCATACAACGATTGAAATTTTTTTTTCTTCTTCTTTTCGTATGGTGGCTACCAGTTCCAGTGGTCCGATCTCGGTGGTTCCGACCAATAAGTCATCGTAATAAAATACAAGGGTCTGTGCAAAGTTTCAGGTCGATAGCTTCAAAACTGAGGGAGGAGTTTGCATACATACAGACAGACGGACAGCCGGACAGACGGACATGGCTATATCAACTCGTCTTGTCATCCTGATCAAGAATATATATACTTTGTATACTCGGCCACGCCTCCTTCTGGCTGTTACAATCTTCGTGACAAAACTATAATACTTTTCACCTCGTGTAGAGTATAAAAACTTTGGCTCTTCCTTCGACTCCTTTAAGCCAGAAGGGAACCGAAGGCTGCAAACTTGGTAATGCTGAGCAGCAGAGATGGGCGATGTTGCTGGCGTCCATAAAGGAGCAACTGGTTGTGGAAGAGAGTTCGAAATGTAAGCCGCGCCACGCACAGAAAGATGGTGAGGGGTGGGAGAACTTACAGGGTCCTCTTTGGTAATAGTGCCGCTCAGAGAGAATTGTTGAAGAGGGATTTAAACGGTGCTTGTGTGAGGTTCTCCCACGGTGGCTACCGTGGACACCGGAGCAGCAAGCAGTTTTGTAAGTGGTTGCCTGGTTTCTACGGAACTAGTTCCTCCCTGAAGAGCAATTCAATCAACTGAGGCTCTTCCTTGGACTCCTTTAAGCCAGAAGGGAAGCGAATGCTGGAAACTTGATGTTACAGAGCCGCAGAGACGGGGGCAGCTGCTGCCCTCCATTACGGAGCAGTCGGGCGTGGAAGTGGGTTCGATATCTAGGCCGCGCCACGCACAGTAAGATGGTTAGGGGTGGAAGGACCCACAGGATCCTCTCTGGTAATAGCGCTGCTCAGCGGGAGGGGTTGAAGAGGGATTGTAACAGTGCTGGTCAGGGGTACTCCCATGGAAACTACCGTAGACACCGGAGCAGCAAGAAGTTTTGTAAATTGACGCCTGGTTTCTACGGTGCTACTTCCTCCGTGAAGAACTATTCAATCAACTGTTGCTCTTCCTTGGACTCCTTTCGGCCAGGAGGGAAGCGTAGGCTGGAAACTTGTTATTACAGAGCCGCAGAGACGGAAGATGATGCTGCCCTCCATTACGGAGCCGTCGGTCGTGGAAGTGGGTTTAATATCTAGGCCGCGCCACGCACAGTAAGATGGTTGGGGGTGGAAGGACCCACAGGATCCTCTCTGTTAATAGCGCCGCTCAGAGAGAGGGGTTGAAGAGGAATGGTAAAAGTGCTGGTCAAGGGTACACCTATGGAGGCTACCGTGTACACCGGAGCAGCACGCGGTTTTTTAAGTGGACGGCTGGTTTCTTCGGCGCTAGTTCCTTCCGGAAGAACTACTCAATCAACTGTGGCTCTTCCTTTGACGCCTTTGGTCCAGGAGGGAAGCGAAGGCTGGAGAGTTGGCGTAACAGAGCATCAAAGACGGAGGATGTTGCTGCCCTCCATAACGGAGCAGCTGGAAGTGAAAGAGAGTTTGATTTTTAAGACGCGCCACGCACAGAAAGATGGTAAGGTTGGAAGGACCCACAGGGTCGTCTTTGGTAATGGCGCCGCTCAGAGAGAGTGGCTAAAGAGGGATTGTTACAGTGCTGGTCAGAGGTACTCCCATGGAGACTACCGTAGACACCGGAACAGCAGGCAGTTTTGTAAGTGGACGCCTGGTTTCTACGGCGCAACTTCCTCCCTGAAGAACTATTCAATCAACTGAGGCTCTTCCTTGGACTCCTTTCGGCCAGGAGGGAAGCGTAGGCTGGAAACTTGTTATTACAGAGCCGCAGAGACGGAGGATGATGCTGCCCTCCATTACGGAGCAGTCGGGCGTGGAAGTGGGTTCAATATCTAGGCCGCGCCACGCACAGTAAGATGGTTAGGGGTGGAAGGACCCACAGGATCCTCTCTGGTAATAGCGCCGCTCAGCGAGAGGGGTTGAAGAGGGATTGTAACAGTGCTGGTCAGGGGTACTCCCATGGAAACTACCGTAGACACCGGAGCAGCAAGAAGTTTTGTAAATTGACGCCTGGTTTCTACGGTGCTACTTCCTCCGTGAAGAACTATTCAATCAACTGTTGCTCTTCCTTGGACTCCTTTCGGCCAGGAGGGAAGCGTAGGCTGGAAACTTGTTATTACAGAGCCGCAGAGACGGAAGATGATGCTGCCCTCCATTATGGAGCAGTCGGTCGTGGAAGTGGGTTTGATATCTAGGCCGCGCCACGCACAGTAAGATGGTTGGGGGTGGAAGGACCCACAGGATCCCCTCTGGTAATAGCGCCGCTCTGAGAGAGGGGTTGAAGAGGAATGGTAAAAGTGCTGGTCAAGGGTACACCTATGGAGGCTACCGTGTACACCGGAGCAGCACGCGGTTTTTTAAGTGGACGGCTGGTTTCTGCGGCGCTAGTTCCTTCCGGAAGAACTACTCAATCAACTGTGGCTCTTCCTTGGACGCCTTTGGTCCAGTAGGGAAGCGAAGGCTGGAGAGTTGGCGTAACAGAGCATCAAAGACGGAGGATGTTGCTGCCCTCCATAACGGAGCAGCTGGAAGTGAAAGAGAGTTTGATTTTTAAGACGCGCCACGCACAGAAAGATGGTAAGGTTGGAAGGACCCACAGGGTCGTCTTTGGTAATGGCGCCGCTCAGAGAGAGTGGCTAAAGAGGGATTGTAACAGTGCTGGTAAGGGGTACTCCCATGGAGACTACCGTAGACACCGGAGCAGCAAGCAGTTTTGTTAGTGGACGCCTGGTTTCTACGGCGCTAGTTCCACCTTGAAGAACTACTCAATCAACTTTGGCTCTTCATTGGACTCCTTTAAGCCAGAAGGGAAGCGAATGCTGGAAACTTGATGTTACAGAGCCTAAGAGACGAAGGATGTTTCTGCCCTCCACAACGGAGCAGTCGGACGAAGAAGTGAGTTCGATATCTTCGCTTTGCCGTGCACAGAAATATGGTTTGGGGTGGGAGGACCCACAGGGTCCGCTTTGGAAAAAGCGCAGCTCAGACAGAGTGGTGGTAGACGTATTAAAACGGTGCTGGACGGTGGTACACCCATGGAGGCTACCGTGTACACCGGAGTAGCACGCAGTTTTTTAAGTGGAAGGCTGGTTTCTGCGGCGCTAGTTCCTTCCGGAAGAACTACTCAATAAACTGTGGCTCTTCGATGGAATCTTTTCGTTCAGAATGGAAGTGAAGGCTGAAAACTTGGTGTTACAGAACAGCAGACACGGAGGATGTTGCTGCCCTCCATAAAGGGGCAGCTGGAAGTGGATGAGAGTTCGATATCTAAGCCGCGCCGCGCACAGAAAGTGTCCGAAGGGTGGGATAACTCGCAAGGTCCTCTTTGGTTATAACGCCGTTCAAAAAGAGTGGTGACATAGGGATTGTACAAGTGCTGGTCGGGTTAACTCCCATGGTGGCCACCGTGTACACTGAAGAAGCAGGCACTTTTGTAAATGTACGCCTGGTTTCTACGGCGCTAATTTCTCCCTGAAGAACTTCTCAATCAACTGTGGCCCTTGGACTCCTTTCGGTCGGGAGAGAAGCGAAGGCTGGAAACTTGGTGTTACAGAGCAGAAGAGACGGGCAATGTTGCTGCCTTCTATAAAGGAGCAGCTGGAAGTGGAAGAGTGTTCGATATCTGAGCCGCGCCTTGCACAGATAGATGGTTTGTGGTGTGAGGACCCACAGGGTACTCTTTGTTAATAGCGCCTCTCAGACAGAGTGGTTGCAGAGGGATTGTAGCTGTGCTGGTCAAGGATACTCCCATGGAGACTTCGGTGGACACCGGAGCATTACGCAGTCTTGTAAGTGGATGCCTGGTTTCTACGTTGCGATTTCCTCCCTGAAGAATTACTCAATCAACTGTGGCTCTTTCTTGGCTTTTCGACTAGAAGGGAAGCGAAGGCTGGAAATTTGGTGTTACAGAGCCGCAGAGACGGTGGATTTTGCTGCCATCCATAAAGGAGCAGCTGGAAGTGAAAGAGTGTTCGATATCTAAACCATTCCGTGCACAGAAAGTTGGCGAGGGGTGGAACGACTCACAGGGTCCTGTTTTTTTAAAGCGTCGCTCAAACAGAGTGGTTGAAGAATGATTGCAACGGTGCTGGACGGGGGTAATCCCATGTAGGTTACTGTGTACACCGGAGCAGCACGCAGTTTTGTAAGTGGCCGGCTGGTTTCTGCAGCGCTAGTTCCTTCCTGAAGAACTACTCAATAAATTGTGGCTCTTCCTTGGACGCCTTTGGGCCTGGAGGGAAGCGAAGGCTCGAATTTTGGTGTTACAGAGCAGCAGAGACGGGTGATGTGTTTGACCTCCATAAAGGAACAGCTGAAAGTAGGACAGTGTTCGATATTTAAGCCGCACCACGCACAGAAATATGGTAAGGGGTGGGAGGACCCACAGGGTCATCTGTGGTAATAGCGTCGCTCAGACAAAGCTGTTGAAGAGGGATTAAAACGGTGCTGGTCTGGTGTACTCCCATTGTGGCTACCGTGGACATCGGAGCAGCAAGCAGTTTTGTAAGTGGACGCCACGTTTCTACGGTCCGAGTTCCTCCCTGAAGAACTACTCAATCAATTATGGTTCTGCTTTGGACCTTTTTCGGTCAAGAGGGAGGCGAAGGCTGGAAATTTGGTGTTACAGAGCAGCATAGACGGGGTATGTTGCTGCCCACTATAAAAGAGTAACTGAAAATGGAAAAGAGTTCAATATCTAAGCCGCGCCATGCTCAGAAAGATAGTGAGGGGTGGGAGTACCCACAGGGTCCCCTTTGGTAATAGCGCCGCTCAGACAGAGTGGTTGTGGAGCGAATGACACCGGAGCAACAAGCAGTTTTGTAAGTGGTCGCCTTGTTTCTACGGCACTAGTTCCTCCCTGAAGAACTTCTCATTCAACTGTGGCTGATCCTTGGACTCCTTTCGGCCTGAAGGGAAGCGAAGGCTGGAAACTTGATGTTACAGAGCAGCATTGACGGCGGATTATGCTGCCCACTATAAAGGAGCAGCTGGAAGTGGAAGAGAGTTCAAAATCTAAGCCGCGCCATGCTCAGAAAGATAGTGCGGGGTGGGAGTACCCACAGGGTCCTCTTTGGTAATAGTGTCGCTCAAACAGAGTAGTGGTGCTTGTCTGGGATACTTTCATGGTGGCTAGTGTAGTCACCGGAGCAATAAGCAGTTTCGTAAATGGTCGCCTTGTTTCTACGGCACTAGTTCCTCCCTGCAGAACTTCTCAATCAACTGTGGCTGTTCCTTGGTCTCTTTTCGGCCAGGAGGGAAGCCAATGTGTGAAGCTTGGTGTTACAGAGCAGAAGATACGGGAAATGTTGCTGCCCACCATAAAGGAGCAACTGGAAATGGAAGAAATTTCGATATCTAAGCCGCGCCACACACAGAAATATGGTGAGGGAGGGAGGACCCACAGGGTCCTTTTTGTTTATAGCGGCGCTCAGACATAGTGGTGACATATGGCTTGTAACGGTGCTGGTCTGGGATACTCTTACGGTGGCTACCGTGGACACCGGAGCAGCACGCAGTTTTGCAAGTGGACGCCTTGTTTCTGCGGCACTAGTTCCGCCCTGAAGAACTACTCAATAAACTGTAGCTCATCCTGGATAGCCTTTCGGTCAGGAGGGAAGCGAAGGCTGGAAACTTGGTGTTACAGGGCAGCATAGACGGGGGATGTTAATGCCCTCCCTAAAGGAGCAGCTGGAAGTGGAAGAGTGTTCGATATCCAAGATGCGCCTTGCACAGAAAGATGGTTAGGGGTGGGATGACCAAGAGGGTGTTCTTTGTTAAAAGCACCGCTCAAACACAGTTGTGGTAGATGTATTGAAACGGTGTTGGTTGGAGGTACTCCCATTGAGGCTACCGTGTACACCAGAGCAGCAAGTAGTTTTGTAAAGGGACGCCAAGTTTCTACTGCGCAAGATCCTTCCTGAAGAACTACTCAACCAACTGCGGCTGTTCCTTAGACTCCTTTCTCCCAGGAGGGAATTGAAGGCTAAAAACTTGGTGTTACAAAGCAGCTAAGACGGGGGATGTGTCTGCCCTCCATAAATGAGCAGCTGGATGTGAAAGAGAGTTCAATATATAAGCCGCGGCGCGCACAGAAAGATGGTGAGGGGTGGGAGGACGCACAGGGTCTTCTTTGGTAGTAGCGCCGATCAGACAGAGTGGAGGTAGAGCGATTACAACGGTTCTGGTCTGGGGTAATCCCATGGTAGCTTCCGTAGACACCGGAGCAGCAAGCAGTGTTGTAAAAGGAAGCCTGGTTTCTACGGGGCTTGTTCTTCCCTGAAGAACAACTCATTCAACTGTGGCTCTTCATTGGACTCCTTTCGGGCAGGAGGAAAGTGAAGGCTGGAAACTTGGTGTTACAGAGCAGCAGAGTCGGGTGATATTGCTGCCCTCCATAAAGGAGCAGCTGGTTGTGGAAGAGAGTTCGATATCTAAACCGCGCCTTGCACAGAATGTGGGTGAGGGGTCGGAGTACCCACAAGGTCCTCTTTGGTAAAAGCGCCACTCAAACAGAATGGCGGTGCTGGTCTATGGTACTACAATGGTGGCTACCGTGGACACCCGAGTAGCAAGCAATTTTGTAAGTGCTCGCCTGGTTTCTACGGCTTTAGTTCCGCCCTGAAGAACTACTCAATCAACTGTGGCTCTTCCTTGGACTCCTTTCGGGCAGAAGGGAAGCGAAGTCTGCAAACTTGGTAAGGCTGAACAGCAGAGTCGGGTGATGTTGCTGCCCTCCATAAAGAAGCAGCTGGTTGTGGGAGAGAGTTCGATATCTAAGCCGTGCTACTCTCAGAAAGATGGTGAGGGGTGGGAGGACCCACAAGGTCCTCTTTGGGAAGCGAAGGCTGGAAACTTGGTGTTACAGAGCAGCAGAGACGGGGGATGTTGCTACCCTCGATAAACGAGCAGCTGGAAGTGGAAGAGTGTTCGATATCTAAGCCGCGCCATGACTCAGAAAGATAGTGAGGGGTGGGAGGACCCACAGGGTCCTCTTTGGTAATAGCGCCACTCATACAGAGATGGTGGTGCTTGGTCTGGGGTACTCCAATGATGGCTACCGTGGACACCGGAGGTAGCAAGCAGTTTTGTAAGTGGTCGCCTGGTTTCTACGGCACTAGTTCCTCCCTGAAGAACTACTCAATCAACTGTGGCTCATCCTTGGACTCCTTTCGGCCAGGAGGGAAGCGAAGGCTGGAAACTTGATGTAACAGCTGCACAGCAGAGACGGGAAATGTTCCTGCCCTCCATAAAGGAGCAGCTGGTCGTGGAAGAGAGTTCGATATCTAAGCCGCGCCGCGAACGGAAAGTTTGCGTGTGGTGGGACGACTCACAGGGTCCTCTTTGATTCGAGCGCCGTTCAATCAGAGTGGTGGTGCTTGTCTGAGGTACTCCAATGGTGGCTACCGTGGACACCGGAGCAGCAAGCAGTTATGTAAAGGGTCGCCAGGGTTCTACGGCGCTAGTTTGTCCCTGAAGAGCTACTCAATCAACTGTGGCTCTTCTTGGACTCCTTTCGGCCAGTAGGGAAGCCAAGCCTGGAAATTTTGTGTTACAGAGCAGCAGAGACAGGGGATGTTGTTGCCTTCCATAAAGGAGCAGTTGGAAGTGGAAGAGAGTTCGATATCCAAGCCACGCCACGCTCAGAAAGATGGTGAGGGGTGGGAGGACTCACAGGATCCTCTTTGTTAATAGCGCCGTTCAGACAGAATGGCGGTAGACGTATGGTAACGGTGCTGGTCTGGTGGTACTCCCATGGTGGCTACTGTGGACACCCGAGCAGCACGCAGTTTTGTAAGTGGACGCCTGCGTTTCTACGGTGCGACGTTCCTCCCTGAATAACTACTCAATCAACTGTGGCTCTTCTTTTGACCTATTTCCGCCAGGAGGGAAGCGAAGGCTGGAAACTTGGCGTTACAGAGCAGCAGAGACGGGGGATGTTGCTGCCCTCCAAAAAAGAGCAGCTGGAAGTAGAAGAGAGTTCGATATCTAAGCCGTGCCGCTGCACAGAAAGATGGCGTGGGGTGGGACGACCCACAGGTCCTCTTTGGTAAAGGGCCGCTCAAACAAAGCTGAAGGACTACTCAATGAACTGTGGCTGTTCACATTGGACGTGCCTTGCTATCAGACAGGGAAGCGAAGGCTGGAAACTTGGTGTTAGAGTGCAGCAGAGACGGGGATGTTGCTGCCCTCCATAAAGGCGCAGCTGGAGGTGGAAGAGTGTTCGATATCTTAGCCGTGCCACGCACAGAAAGACCGTGAGGGGTGGGAGGACAGTCTGGTCTGGGGTGCATCCATGGTGGCTTCCGTGGACAGCGGAGCAGCACGCAGTCTTGGTAAGTGGTCGCCTGGTTTCTACGGCACTAGTTCTTTCCTGAAGAACTACTCAATCAACTGTGGCTCTTCATTGGACTCCTTTCGGCCAGGAGGGAAGCCGAAGGCTGGAAACTTGGCGTTACAGAGCAGCAGAGACGGGGGATGTTGCTGCCTTCCATAAAGGAGCAGCTGGAAGTGGAAGAGAGTTCGATATCCAAGCCACGCCACGCTCAGAAAGATGGTGAGGGGTGGGAGGACTCACAGAATCCTCTTTGGTAATAGCGCCGCTCAGTCAGAGTGGTGGTTGAGGGATTGTAACGGTGCTGGTCAAGGGAACTCCCATGGTGGCTACCGTGTACTTCGGAGCAGCAAGCAGTTTTGTTAGTGGTCGCCTGGTTTCTACGGCACTAGTTATTTCCTGAAGAACTACTGAATCAACTGTGGCTCTTCCTTGGACTCCTTTCGGCCAGAAGTGAAGTGAAGGCTGGAAACTTAGTGCTACAGAGCAGTACGGTATGTCGCTGCCCACCAGTAAGGAGCAGCTGGAAGTAGCAGAGAGTTGGGTTTCTAACCCGCCCCACGCACAGAAAGAGGTTGAGGGGCGGTAGGACTCACAGGGTCCTCCTTGTTAATAGTGCCGCTCAGACAGAGAGGCTGCATAATGGTTGTAACGGTGCTGGTCGGTGGAACTCCCATGAAGACTACCGTGGACGCCAGAGCAGCACGCAGTTTTGTAAGTGGACGACTGGTTTTTACGGCGCTAGCTCCTCCCTGAAGAAATACCCAATCAACTGTGGCTCTTTCTTGGCCTCCTTTCCGCCAGAAGCAAAGCAAATGCTTGGAAGTAAGTGTTCGAGAGAGGCGGGGAATTTTGCTGCCCTTCATAAAGGAGCAGCTGGAAGTGGAAGAGAGTTCGATACCTAAGCCGCGCCACGCACAGAAAAATGGTGAGGGGTGGGAGGACTCACAGCGTCCTCTTTGGTAAAAGCACCGCTCAGACAGAGTGGTGGTGCTGGTCTGGGGAACTCCCATGGTGGCTACCGTGGACACCGGAGCAGCACGCAGTTTGGTAAGTGGACGCCTGGTTTCTACGGCAGTTTGTTCTTTCCTGAAGAACTGCACATATCAACTGTGGCTTTTCCTTGGACTCCTTACGGCCTGGAGGGAAGCGAAGGTTGGAATTTTGGCGTTACAGAGCAGCAGAGGCAGGGGGATGTTGCTGCCCTTCTATAAAGAGAGCAGCTGGAAGTGGAGGAGCGTTCGATATCTAAGCCGCGCGGCTGCACAGAAAGCGGGTGAGGGGTGGGAGGACTCACAGCGGCCCCCTTTGGTAAAAGCGCCGCTCAGACAGAAGTGGAAGCAGAGGGATTGCAACGGTGCTAGTCGAGGGTACGCCGCGTGGAGACTGCCGTGGACACCGGAGCAGCAACGCAGTTTTGTAAGTGGACGCCCAGTTCCTACGCCGCTAGTTCCTCCCTGAAGAACTGCTTCAATCAGACTGTGGCTCTTCCTTGGACTCCTTTCCGCCAGGAGGGAAGCGAAGGCTGGAAAACTTGTGCATTACAGAGCAGCAGAGACGGGGGATGTTGCTGTCCTCCATAGAGGAGCAGCTGGAATGTGGAAGAGAGTTCGATACCTAAGCCGCGCCGCGCACAGAAAGATGGCTAAGCGGTGGGAGGACCTCACAGGCTCCTCTTTGGTAAAAGCGCCGCTCAGACAGAGTGGTGGTAGAGGGTTTGTAACGGGTTTGGTCGAGGGTACTTCTATGGAAACTATCGTGGACACCACAGCAGCACGCAGTTTTTAATTGGTCACCTGGTTTCTACGGCGCTTGTTCCTTCCTTGAAGAACTACTCAATCAACTGTGGCTCTTCTTTGGACTGCTTTCAGCCAGGAGGGAAGTGAAGGCTGGATACTTAGTGCTACAGAGCAGCACGGGATGTTGCTGCCCACCATAAAGGAGCCGCTAGAAGTGGAAGAGAGTTCGATATCAAAGCCGTGCCACGCACAGAAAGTTGGTAAGGGCCGGGAGGTCTAACAATGTCCTTGTTGGTAATAGCGCCGCTCAGACAGAGTGGTGGCATATGATTATAACGGGTTTGGTCGGGGGTACTCCCATGGAGACTACCATGGACACAAGAGCACCACGCAGTTTTGTAAGTGGTCGCATTGTTTCTACGGCGCTAGTTCCTCCCTGAAGAACTACTCTATCTACTGTGGCTCTTTTTAGGACTCATTTTGGCTTGAAGGGAAGCAACGGCTGGATACTTAGTGCTTCAGAGCAGCAGGAGATGCTGCTGCCACCATTAAGGAGCAGCTGGATGTGGAAGAGAGTTCGATATCACAGCCGTGCCACGCAGAGAAAGATACTGAAGGGTAGTCCTTTCGGCCAGGAGGGAAGCGTAGGTTGGAAACTTGGTGTTCCTGAGCAGCAGAGACGGTGGACAGTTCTGCCCTTCATAAAAGAGCAGCTAGAAGTGGAACAGAGATCGATATCTTAGCCGCGCGACGAACAGAAAGAAGGTGAGGGGTAGGAGAACCCACAGGCTCCTTTTTGGCAATAGCGCCGCTCGGACAGAGTAGTTGTGGAGGGATTGTAACGGTGCTGGTCAGGGGTTCTCCCATGGAGACAACCGTGGACACTGGAGCAGCAAGCAGTTTTGTTTGTGGACGTCTGGTTTCTTCGGCGCAAGTTCCGCCCTAAAGAACTACTAAATCAACTTTGGCTCCTCCTTGGACTCCTTTCGGTCAGGAGGTAAGCGAAGGCTGGAAACTTGGCGTTACAGAGCATCAGAGACGGAGGATGTTGCTTCCCTCCATAAAAGAGCAGCTGGAAGTGGAAGAGAGTTTGATATCTAAGCCGCGCCACGCACAGAAAGATGATTAGTGGAGGGAGGTCCCTCAGGGTCCTCTTTGGAAATAAAGCCGCTCAGACAGAGTGGTGGGGCTTGTCTAGAGTACTCCCTTGTTGGCTACAGTGGACACCGGAGCAGCAAGCCGTTTTGTAAATATTCGCCTGGTTTCTGATGGAAGATAGTTCGATATAAAAGCCGTTCCGTGCACAGAAAGTCAGCGAGGAGTGCGACGACTCTCAGGGTCCTTCATGGTTATAGCGCCGCTCAAACAGAGTGGTGGTGCTTGTCTCAAGTACTCCCATTGTTGCTACCGTGGACACCGGAGCAGCACGCAGTTTTGTGAGTGGTCGCCTGGTTTCTACGGCGCTAGTTCCTCCCCTTAAGAACTACTCAATAAACTGTGGCTCTTCCTTGGACTCCTAACGGCCAGGAGGGAAGCGAGGGCTGGAGACTTGGCGTATACAGAGCATCAGAGACGGAGGATGTTGCTGCCCTCCATAAAGAAGCAGCTGGAAGTGGAAGAGTGTTCGATATCTAAGCCGCGTCGAGCACAGAAAGATGGTGAAGGGTGGGTAGACTCTCAGGGTCCTCTTTGGTAAGACCGCCTCTCAAACAGAGTGTTGGTGCTTGCCTGGGGTACTCCCATGGTGACAACCGTGCACACCGGAGCAGCAAGCAATTTGAAAAGTGGTCGCTCGGTTTCTACGGCGCTAGTTCTTCCCTGAAGAACTACTCAACCAACTGTGGCTCTTCCTTGAACGCCTTTCGGCCAGAAGGGTAGCGATGGCTGCAAACTTGGCTTCACACAGCAGCAGAGACGTGACATATTGCTGCCCTCCAAAAAGAAATACCTGGAAGTGGGAAGAGAGTTTGATATCTAAGACACGCCGTGAACTGAAAGATGGTTATGGTTGGGAGGGCCAGACACAGTAGTGGTGCTGGTCTGGGGTACTCCCATGGTTGCTACCGTGGACACCGAAGCAGCAAGCAGTTTTGTGAGTGGTCGCCTGGTTTCTATGGCGCTAGTTCCGCCCTGAAGAACTACTCAATAAACTGTGGCTCTTCCTTGAACTCCTTTCGGTCAGGAGGGAAGTGAAGGCTGCAAACTTTGCGCTACAGAGCAGCAGAGACGGGGTATGCTGCTGCTGGAGCAGCTGGACGTGGAAGAAAGTTCGATATATAAGCCGTGCCGCGCAATTAAAGATAGTAAGGGGCGGCAGGACCCACAGGGTCCTCTTTGGTAAAAGCGCCGCT
>JBAMBP010001025.1:0-96462 GCA_037044515.1 Phortica magna | reverse complement strand
GACGACACAGCTAAAACATTGTTTAAAATAGAAGAAAGGACTATATGTTCACCGATAATTGAAACATTTACACCTGTGTTCGTAGTTTTTATAATTTTGATATTTCTGATTGTTGTCATCATTCAAGAGTGCATTATTGGAGCATGCTCTCCTTATTTCAAATTAACGCTTATCAAAATGATCGGTCTAGAATGCATAGAAGACGCCAACTAAGACATCCCAAAATGTCAATTGAGAAATCAAATTGTTCTCAAATTAAGTTTTTGTTTCATAGAAATTATCATTAAGAACATATATATAACAAAAGTTTGTACTGAAATTTAAATACAATTTTCTGTTTCTCTTATATTCGTATCAAAATATTTAAAGAAATTGATATACACAATTCTAGCGATCGATTAGTACTTGAGTTTTCAGTTATAAACACGATATAACACATGACTTTTTCGTAAATAAACGAGTTCAAGAAACAACTTCTTCTCAGCCGACAAATAAATGTTGGATAGTTGAAATGTAGTAAAAATTCTTACTTGATTATTTTTGTTTCATGGGCGATAACTTGCTTCGTCTTGAAGTCGAAGCTTTGAAAGCAACAAAAATTCATACTTTGTTATCAGGCACGCGTTTTCGAATCGTGGCAAGTTTAGTGCTTCCAATCTTGGTTTCTATTTTTACATTCTGTTTGTATATGAAAACATACGTCTTTTCTGTTTGCTTGTATAAATAACTCCTATCAGAAAATATTTTATCAAAAGAATTAATTCCACGGAACTTAAGAACTCAAAATGAAGAAAACTGAACTTGGATGGTTGGTGAACAAATATAATTTGCAAGTTCAGTCGTTCGCACGAAATAATTAAGTATTGAAGCTCTAAAATGAAAAGCTTATATTCAATATTAATTTTATTTTTTTGCGTTTTTCAAAAAAGTGACCATTTACAAATACGTGAATCTCCCGATTAAATTTAGTGAGACAATTCGCACAAAAATGAATGAGTTCTATAAATGCTCAAGTGCTTGTTTCGTTAGAATGTAAATCATTTCATTATTTTATTCAAAATGATTTTCACACTAACATTAAATAAAATTAATTGTTTCGCATATATATTTTTCATAATTCAAAATCAAAGCTATCAAAAAGAGATAATTTTTCTTATTTTTCGCCATCAACATAAAAAACATGTAACACATGGTCTTTCACTAAAACTTATACTAATTTACTAACGAACACTTGCAATGGCAAAGCAAAAATTGTCAACCTCAACTCAACTTTATCTATAATTCATACAAAGTCAACAAAAAGGTATGTCCAAGTGACAACAAAATGAAATGTTGGCGTAAACAACATATGATAAATAAAAGATTTTTATTGCCAATATATCACGTATACGCACATACTCGTTTCATATAGAAAAGTTTGTTAGCAACCTTTTGTGCGATTTGTGCCAAATTGTTTTCAATAAAAATTTACGTTTCATAAAATTTATTATGTATGCAACACAATAACAATCAAACAAAGCGTCGAAATTTCTTATCCAACACAACCTTTATAAAGAAGCAGAATATGTAACAAAAGGAAAGAACATAAGTCAAGCATAAAATGCCAAAAAGTATCAAATTGTGCGACGCATACATAATAAAATATCGAATCAAAGCAAAATGGCAGTCAATACGTGCTATAAACGAGTGTAGTTGCCACGTTGAAATGCATGCGAACTGAGCTAATGGTCAACACATTATAATGCGTCGTTTGCTGATGGCTGATGATTTGCAATGATTTGTAACAAAAAAAAAAAAACGCTCATTTATGACATTTATAAAAATTCGACTACAAATGCTACGCTTCTGAAGAAATTCAAGCCTAAATATTGTTTGATTTTATGCACACTTGCCTATCACCAAAGTTATGAGTTTGTGTACTTTATTTTTTTTTTGTTTTTCAAATGAATAAAATAACATAATGAATCAAAAAGTTTTTCGTACGCTTAAAGCAAATCTGTGATTTACCAAACCTTATATGATTTTGTATATTTTTGTGTGTGTGTTTAATACGTTGGAATCAGCACACCAACAAACAAAGTGATAGTCAACACATTGAAGGCCAACCAAAAGTCTCAAGGCTGCTAAGTGATGTGCAATTTTAAGCTTTCGCTTATGCTCTCAACTGTTATGCAAACTATGTTTTGAAAGTCAAATTTATATAAAGCATTATGCAAAAAGTTATTGTTTCTATATGTAAAAGTATGACTGCATTCATGTGTGCATGTGTGTGTGTGTGTGTGTGTGATGTTGACGTTGACCAAGGCTTGACATAGTTTATATATAAAAGTTTCAAGAAGGTTACAGCAGTGTGGAAAGTTTGCAGGCAAAAAGGCGTTTTATGGTTTTACGTTGTTTGACTTTTTAATTAAAATGATTACTTTTATGAGATTTCAAACTTCAAACAATTTTTCAATTTCAAAACTTAACAAATATTTTTAAGAAATTTTATATTTCAAATAGAACTCAAAAGCGTTTGGCAAAATGAGAAATAAATAAATTTAATTTAATAGCAAGTAAATTGAATATCAGTTTTGAAATCTTGACAGTATTTTCAACATGTTCTTTCATTTTAATACACAGAAAAACAACATAAAGTAATCGAATTTCTGCTATCATTTCATTCTACTCAATTGTTTTTCTAAAATTAAATCTACTCTACAAAAGAGTCATTGAACATGAAACTTTTCATCAATATTAAATAATTAAAAACATAATCAATACATACGTAACCATTATTACGTATACGTAATGTTAACGATGTTGGATACACTGGCATATTGTCGAATCTTTTTGGCTAACGCAACTGCTGAACAGTAATTATACTCAAAACAATATAAAACTTTTGAGTAACTTTACGCTTAATAAAAATTGCAACAAATTGCAAAAAAATGAGTTTCAACACGTGCGTTAAATGAACTTTTCATGCGACAGCGTTGCCAAGGACAACGACGCCAATCGCTAGGCGACAGCAACTTGCAACGTGAGGTAGAGATAAGCTGGTTTGAGACGTCATATATATTAAGGCATGTGCAAGCGCCATAAGAGTAGAAGAAGTCGAGGAAAAATATGGAATTTAATTAAGTTGTGAGGTGGCGTAATATTATTGAAAATAAAAATCTATAATATTTCAGCAAAGTTAACTTATTTTCGTTACGAAGCTAAATTACATGTGGGACAGTGTGTTTTCTTTTGGCTTTGCTTTTCATTACTTCTTCAGTTATGCATTTGTAAGTAAACAAACATGTGAAAAGATAAAAATAAAATAAATTGTATAAGGTTTAAGCAACATTATTGAAATACATGTCTGTTGTTAGTTTTTATGTGTTTGACACTTGCATTCACACAAATTTATCGATAATTCGCTAACAGAAAGTAAAGCAAACTGTATGAAATGAAATAAATGTCGTTATGTTTATTTATGTTATGTTGAGTGTGTGTTAGCATTTGTTTGCCATGAGCGGCATTAGTTAATGCTTTGTATAAAATTTATATGTGTCATTTATCAATGTACCACAATATGCATTAAGAGCTTTACTTATGCTCGCATACATCACACTAAGCCTTTAATTACAAAGCCTAATGCAACACTTCCGTTTTTCTTTTGCTTGCAAATCTATGCTGACACAACATTTTGTTTTGTTTTAGTTTTTCTTTCTAAATGTAAATTTATTATCATTTTATATTTTTTTGTAGATTTAACACTGTCATTGTTACATTGAACTTTGTGAAAAATTGTTTTGATTTTGTCATTTATTATTTTTCATTTAAGTTTTGGCTTAAACTTTGACACAATGAATTTTGATTTTTGTTGAATTTGCATATTTTATTTGGCAAATGAATGTTATTTCTATTTGGTTTAAGCAAGACTGTATTAAAAATAAAAAATATTATAAACTGTGCACAGTTTCAGTTACTTTACGTATGAGAGTAGATAATGCTTTCAGTCAGGATTGGAAAAAGTATGTTTTATACAGAAAAAAAAAATTATTTAAATTATTGACCAATTTTTCTTAAAAAAAGCTTTAAAATTTTTGTTAACACAATAACTAAGAAAGGTTTTATATATATTCAAGACACTATTGTAAATTTATGAGCTTGGACAGCAATTCAAATATTGCATAACTTCTTTGCAAATTGCTGCAAAAATGCATTGCAAAGGATAACTGTTAGCGGTTTGATAGACATTGCCCCTAACAAGCTCATTAGCCTGCCAATAAGTCTTATCGCTGTCAATCATTTCTTTGTATGGTAATAACTTGTAATCAGAACTTCCAAGCCATGCATATTTCCATTGCTTGATTGCAATTGTGCTCTGCAACTTCATTAGCAATTTGAACGACAAATGATTTGTCGAAACCATAGCTCCTTCACTAAACAATATTTCAAACAATACAAGCCGAAATCGAACTGCAACTTCAAGTTGAAACAAAATGAAAAGCTGCCAACACGTTAGACAAACATTGTCGAGCTCATAAGAATTCCAGCAATATTGAAAATCTCATCAACTGACTCAGCACAGCTTTCAATTGGGTAAAAAAGAAGAGCAGCAAAGCCACTTACTTTATACATGAGCTTAGGACGCTGTTTACAACACAATGCGCTAAAGCATTCTGCCTGTGTTGCCAACAACAAAAGCTGCAGCAATGACTACTGCCAACAATAAGTAAGCTGAATTTAAAATTTAAAATGCATGCATAATGAATGCCGTGTTTTTTTACACATTTTCTTGGCGTTGGTCAGCCACGCACTCAGACAACGAAGTATTTCGGAGCTTTGCGAAAATCCTTTCAGTGCCTAAACCAACTTCATTTGCCTGCTCCACTACGAAATCTTTAATCTGCACAAAAATCTCTCTTTCTCTCTCACTCACTCACTCACTCACTCACTCACTCAGTCTCTAAGCTTGCCACTTGTATATTTTGTTGCAGTTGCTCTTGGTTGCTTATTCGTTAACAATGCAACTTGTTTTGCATTAGAATGGACCAGCAAGGATGTTCATACATATTTGTACAAGTTTCAATTGCGATTGTTTTTAATAAAAGGACAACACTATTATGTAGAAATAAACCAGCACTGACACACAAAATAAAAGATATTCAGAAAATTGTAACTCATTTTCTTTACTTTTGTTGTTTTTTTTCGTTTTCATTAAATTATTTAAGAGCACGTTGGTAAATTTCGTGCGGTACATTTAAATTAAAGATAAATTGAGAATTTCATATCAATTACTAATTTTTTTTTACATTTTAACCAAACCCTCACGTGAGATACTTAGGAGAGTTTTTTCAAAATCTCACCAAAACGAAGCAAGAGTGTGGGAGGCATCTAAGTCTTAAGAAAAAAGACCTAGCGTAATATATGGCCATGCCCTAACAACTGCAAAGCTTTTTAATACAAATCAAACAATTTAAAATATCGTAGCATACTGCGTAGCGCAACTTAAAGACATTTATGTGTAACTCTTTAAGCTTACTTAAAGAATGTTCGTAGCTTCAGTTTACTTTTCGTAAAAAGAAAAACATACAAATCAAAATGCACACATTACAACAGATTTTTACAGCTGCTGTCCTTCAACGCCCAAAAGGAAGAGATTTTTTCTATTATTTTATTTTTCGCATCAACTCACCTGACACGCATTTGTCACAGAAGCACACACATACACTGACATATTTTATTTATGTGTTTTTCGTATTTCTTTTTTATTTATCTCTGTTTTGTTTTCCGATTTTTTTTTTTGTCCTTCTGTTGATTTTCTTATTTGTCGCAGTGAAGACGCCGAGTGTGTATTTCCGGCTAGCGTTGCCACAAGCACAGCACTCTCATACGCCTTAACGTTGTCAACCACGACAATTCTGTTGTCTGACTCTTTCGCCTCAACTCTCTACATGTTACTTGCGCTGTCATCTAAGCCAACTCGTACACATAATCGATAAGTTTGCAATTTGTATTAAAATTGTAGCACGCGACATGCTCAAATACGCGTTTGGCTTCGTTTTGTGCTTTCATTCTGTCGTGTTGTATGGCCATGACAAACATGATTTACTGCGTGTGCACACACACACGCACACACACACACACATTCATGCGAAAGTCAGAGCATGTTGGATGTACGTTATGCTATGTACGTTGCTTGCTTATTTGCTCACGAGTTAACTTTGTATTTAAGGATTTAGTGTCAAATTGAATTTAACGCTTTCAATCTGCTTTATTAAACGTCAATATGCGGCGTACAAACATACGTTCGACAACGCTTAAATGTCAAAAACGCATAACAGTTTCACTTAAATGTATGTGTATGTGTATGTGTGTAACTTATGCTATTAAGCTAACAAGCAACTTTAGACATTTCAATACTTTCTCAAGCTATGCAAGAGAAAATTTATTGATAATCACGCCTCGGAAAAAAAAGTGAAGCAGTTTTGTCTGCTCTAATCTATGCACATGGTTGCCCATGTAGTTAAATGTTACAAAATTATACTAAAGTTGTACATGCTCATACACATACAGCTTAACAGATTACAAAGTTTTTGACCCAAAAGACTTTAATGCGTACCAACTCTATGACTGTGTGTGTGTGTGTGTGTGAGTGCTCAACTCTTTTGGCTCAAAATAAGCTTACATCTTCACTTGTTTGCTTGACTTTCTTGCCACATTTTTGTTGCTTTCCCCTTTTTTTTTCATCCTTTTGTTCAACAATGGCCTAGTCTAGCTATACTGGCTTGTCGTCTGCTTGAATAGGCATTATCATCACTCGCTCGAACTTTTTTCCCCCTTTTACGGCCTTATTATTAATCTCACTGTCTGCTTTTGTTGACTGTTGTTGTTGCTGTTGTTGTGGTTGTATGTGCGCCGCTTACGGCATACGTTTTCATACACAAAAGATTTGCCAAAGGCATCGCCTCCAGCATTGTTGTATGGTTGGTGTTGCCCTTCTCACTTCCTGTTTTACGCTTGCCTGCGCTTAGCTGTCATGGTGATTTCTAGCATAGCTCACATATTCAATTTTTAGTTGCCCTTTCGGGTTTTTCGACGATAGCTTTTCTTCGTGTGCTTATGTGATTTTTCAATGAGCGCTTGTAAAGCGCTTTGTGCGCTTAATACGCATAAATGCCACTTAAGTTTGCTTAAATTGTATAAAAATCAGCTTTTTTAAAAAAGGTGCGCACACAAATTTGTCTAACAAAACTTACATGAAACTGTTGGCTTGAATATTTTATAGACCAATGAGAAAACCCATGCACAATCAGAGTGGTTTGAGACTTGAGTCTGCTTAGCATCTCAATTAGCGTAGCAAAAGTATCAAGTGTAAGAGATGAAATGCGTAATAATCTGAAATGCCACAAGGGCATTGAAATTTATCAATCATACTTAAAAGTCTTTTAAAGCCAAAAACAGTTCGTAAATTACATACAAAAGTGGCATTAACAAATGACCAATAAATGTGCAAAAGCAACTTAAAAGAAAATCGCTTTGATCTCATATTAAATACAATTCACCATAAATAGCCAACAGATATTCCTCAAAAACGTTGGGTCCACAAAGATAAACTCAAATATTGAAGACAACAAACAAAAATGAAAAAAAAAATAAGAATAATATTTTGATATCCTACAAAAACAGCTTTTTGTTGGATAGTTTAAGGTCTACAGGCATAAATACAAATACATATAGAAGACCTAAATAAATAAACAAACAAAATTGTAACTCAGAGCGAAAGAAAACACAACACACAGACACTGTGACTATCGCAATTAGAAACACACACACATGCATGCATGCTCAAACTCACCTAACATGGCTTAAGAAGTATATATGTATACTATATAGAAAAAAAATAAAAGGAATTATGAAATGTATTTGACATTTAAGCAGCTTTCAGTTATATTCAAACTGTCAGTGACCAAAGCCTCTAAGCGATACTCACTTTTCGATTGCACACGTACGGCCAGAAAGTGCTCCTTTATTTATGTTTATCTATGTGTGGGTGTGTGTTGGTCTGTTTGGACTTGATACGTTGTCGCAATGGGCTTTTAAAATGATTAAATTTCATTTTTCAAATATTTTTTGTATCACTTTTTGCAAAGTTTATTTTTGTTGTGTGTGGGAATGAAAGAAATAACATCTCAGCTGCGCCCAATTTCAACAAAGCACGAATTTCTGTTATTGAGCCAGCAATATTTATTTATTTTTTTTTTATTGAAAGAAATGGAATTTTGTTGTTGTTTTTTTTTTTTTTAAATTATATGTACATTTTGTATTGACAGATTTTTGACAGATTTATTAATAACTTTATCTGTTGTTGGCGTCTTGTATACTTATTGTTGTATTTTCTTGTACTTGTTGTTAGCTTTAAAAAGGTCAATTGTATGCTTTAAGGCGAAATGTGCTGGCAATGTCTGATTTATGTTTTGTTATTGCTGTTGTTGTTGTTGTTGCCATTGCTACTGTTGCCTTGTCATTTGAAGTCATAATTCTTCGCGCTGCCAAATGCCGCATTGGCATGTCCTTCAGGGCAACCAAAAAAATTCTTATTGGTCGACACGAGTATTCAACAACTTTGAACTTGTCTTATTTGCTGCTTTGCTACAGTTTGGCTTAACTTGACTTGTTCTATTTTGCGTTTGCGTTGTTCGAGCATTTTTGGCATGCGTTTTTTGTTGTTGTAGCAAATTGTTTGGATTTCATTGACTGTTATCTGTGAATGCTGTGTCCAACTTAGTCTGTCTCTTAGTCTCTGTAGTCTCTTTCGTGCTTGTATACAGCGTGGCCAATCTTTAAGCTTTGTGTTAGTGTAAGTCGTAAATAAATCATTTGATAACTTGACGCTCTTGTTTAACCAAACCCAGCACGTCTAACCACAAATGCTTGACTAGTCGTTTACTTATATTCTGCTTTCTTAGCACACAATTTGCAAAACTTGCGTCCAATATCCTTGCGGTCAATAGTCACCTCTCTGTTGTCTAACTGACTGGACTTGTGTGTCTCTCTGGCTCTCTGTCTCTCTGTCGTTTGGTCATTTTGTCTGTGCTGCAAAAGATTTGTGATTTATATGCTTTTTGCTGACGTGTTGTGGTTGCCATATCGATTTTGTTGCTATTTTTGTTTCATTTTCTGCTTTGTTATTTTAGCTTAATCTTTTACAGCAAAAAGCAGCAAACTTTACTTAAATGCCTTCGTCGTTGTCGTCGTCGTTGTTGTCAGCATCATTCACTGTGCCAGACCTCAAAAGTTGGCAATAGTTTCAATTATCCGCACTTCTTCCACTGCTTTATGCTTGGCCCACTTCTGACTCAACTTCCGTTCACGCTTTCATGTGGCATACCAAAACCGAACTAGCCAACAAACTGGCCAACTATTTATGTACACTCTTTTTATTGTAGGCGGCAACGATGACAATGACGAGAACGTTGGCTTTGGCATCGGCAACGGTTGCGTTGGCATTCATAGACGAAGACCACGACGACGACGACGACGTCGCCATTCAAATTGATTTTCTTTGTGATGCTGCTGAAAATTGTTACGTGCGATAATCCTGCTCAACTTCTTAAATACAAAATGAAATACAAAAAAAAATGAAACCCGACTTGAGTCGTTTTATCTTTTTGCCTAACTGCTAACCAAACCGCAAGGCTTTTATGCAAAATTATCTCATTTAGTGTTGTGCTGCTTCGCTTCTGTTGAAAATATCTTTTTCAATTACAATTTCCCTTGCTTAAAACCCAACAACGACAACGCTAGGCAACTTCAACCACTACCACTTAACCAAACCATTCAACGTCAGACCAGCCGACAGACAGACAGACAAACAGGCAGACAGACCAACCGACAACTCTTACCTCTTGCATATTGTTAATGCCAAATGATTTTCGGGCCACTTTTGGCAGCTTTTGATTAAGAAGTCGAGTTAAAAAGAAAGTCACCCATAAAATTGTGGCAAAACTTTAGTCGTTTTACAAGCTTCAATGCACAACTGCCTTGAGCCGCTTATGACTGCCAATGTCTGTAGCGGTTTCATGTACAATTTTGAGCAAGCCAAGTTTTTGTGAAAATAGACAAAAAATTTATAAGTATTTGCAATATTTTGAAGCGTCATTAATCCAAGCTTGGCATAAACATAGACTTTTGTTATTTTAGGCCTTTTGCTTATTAAAGGGCTGAGGAAAAAAAGTATTTAAAATATTTGTATGTTAATTTCAGTTCAAAAGGTTACAAGTCTGCGCCGCAACTATTTTGCTGTTTTATACATTTATTTACCAATGAAACGCGCTGAGCTAAGATATTTGGCATATTTTGCTCGGAAAGTTTAAATAATTGGAAAAGTTACGAATAACAATTAAGTTTTGCAAGGCCTGAAAGCATTGGCAATTGAATTTGTTTAATTTTTTCAATAATAGAATAATAATAGACTTTAAACTTATGCCAAAGTTAAAAGCATAAATTATTAATATTTATAGAAAATTAAATTGAAAACAATAAATGAAATAAAAGGTCTTGCGATTTTTGCTTTTAAGACATTAATCACGCTATTTCGGCAACTCTATTAAGCACTGTTAATAAACATATTCTGTTAAATTGCATGTAAATAGCATTTTAACAGCGTGTCATATTTAGGACAGCTCTATTAGCAAATAGTATTTTAATAGCTGCTCTTTTGATTAACATTAATTTGCCTATTACGGCCACGCTTAACATTTTCTAAATAGAATCAATAAATAGAAGGGGGTGGGGGTGGTTGGTTAATATCAACAAGTGCGCAGCATTTAAATATGCCACAGAAGTTTGCACACTTGAGGAAGATAATTAATTTAACTCACTAATTCTCATGCTCAACTTGCATTTCGCAACGCCCGCAAGCAAATATTATTTCATAGCATACAACAGGGGGCCAGTTGAACTTTTAATTTATTTTTTTTTTTTTTTTCCTTATACTAAAATTTTTTTTTCTTCATATTTTCACTGCTGCATAAAATGCGTTGCCTGCAGTTATTTAACGACACGCGCGGACGCTTCATTAAAATAAACAAACAACAACGGCGTGAATTCAAGTGATGTTCAACTTTGCTGTTATTCATGTTGTTTTTGTGGTATATTAAGCGTTAAGTTGCCTTGTCACAACATGCAACAACGTACACACACACACACACACACAGACACACACACAGACTGCAAAAAAAACTAAATAATAAAAGTATGCAAATGCAAATTGCTCATACGCCAAGTTTTTCTGCTTAAGTTGTTGTTGGTGCAAAGAAAAAAACCAACCAACGGCCAAGTAAGAAACTTTTCCTATGAAGTTTTCTTTTCAACATTTTTCCAACGCTTTGACTTCAAGTGGCGGTTAAAGTAAAGGCTGCGTGCATGCACTTAGACACAGACGGTTTGTATATGTAAATCAGTTGGCAACTTAATGAGCGCCTCAGGTATACTTCTTCACACACACACATACACACACACACACACATAGAAACACCGTGCATGCCACGTTGGCGACGCTTGTTGAGGTGCTTGGAAAATTGCATTTATAGTTACGCTTAAGCAAGAATATGACTTTGTACAGTCTTGTGGGTGTCCTTTCCATGACTTTCTACTGACAGGAAACGGAAATTACTTTGCAAACACTTTACACACACACAGTTACACATTGTACAGCAGCACACGCACTAACAAACAGCAGACACCATGTATGTGTATATATAAATGTCAAGTGCTTGTTTTAGACTTCTTTGACTACCATGTTCTTCTTCTTCTACACAAACACACAGTAATATGAAATATGAATTGCGGTAACTTGAGTCATATACAATTCAAAGAACCAAAGCCAAATGCTCAAATCAACTTCAACTTTTAGCTTTTACACAACGGTTTGTGGCTACTATGAGCTTCTTTTTCTTATATTTCTGCATGGTACAAAAAAAAACTCATGCCACTTCGTCTGCTATAACAACCAACAGTAATGCTTTTCTTTGCTATCTTTTACTTTTTTTTCAATGCGCCTTTATGACTAAATCCACTTTCATACTTCACTGTGTGTATGGGTGTGTGTGTGTGTGTGTGTGTGTGTGTGTGTGTAAGATGGTGTAATTTTAGCTGCCTGCGACTTATTGAAAGTTTTTGTAAGTTAAATTATGGCCAAGTGCTCTGTTTAGTCCTTAGACCACATACGATACACAAAAACACATAACCAACTTCAAATTATGTGCATGTGTGTGTGTGTGCTTGGCTTGAATTACCTTTAAATTGAAAATTATTGTATATATGCATGTACATTCACTCGTACGGTGAGCTCAGTGAACACTGTTCAACCTGGCAAAGGAAATAAATTCTGAAATGGCCGGAACATGCTTATAATATGTATGTGTGTGTTGAGTTTTGTATTACTTCATTCAACTTCAGCTACTTGAATCCCAACGAGAGCGTTTTATGCGCTTAATTTATATTTATATAAATAGCAATTTATTACCATCTTTCTTTGACACTGAGTGGCGACCGTGCACTTCCACGTGCTTACATGGCTAGCTCTTCAATTCGGTTCAAGCTCAAAATGAATTTTAAATTATTTAAAGTTTGTTAGAAGTGAAACAAAATTATTTGCTATAAAAAGTATTGCAAAAGTTGATTTAATGTTACGATTAACAAAGCACATATGTTGTGAGGCATACTTAAGCGTGAGTAGAAGTAGAGGCTCTCCTCACGGGTCACTGCTCAACGGCTCCACACGCAAAGACGACGCGTCCGCCTCAAGACGATAGCTGCCGCGAATGCAGGTAGATGCAAACACGCGATACGCTCGAGCAGCAGTTTTGCCTTAATTGTATATGTATACTCCCCTAGTAGAAAGACGGGCATTGAGGTCGCTGGAAGAAGTGCTCAGGCTCCCTATGAAAGTTTACAAAAAACAAACCTGATAAGGAACAATAAAAGAAGCGTGCATCTCCAACGGTTCACAGGTAAAGAATCCAATCGGGATAGCGTCGGATCAACTGGTTATACGATACCATAAAGCTTTTGAAACTTCTGGAATTTGAATTATTTTTAAGAAACCCCAAATTTGTAACCAAAGTATTCTATTTAGAGATTTCTGTCTTTTTTCAACGCCGAAAACTGAGTTTATCGTCTTTTTAGTTGATGAAATAAATAAAAAATGTAAAATTAAAAGAAACCCTCTTGAAGCCTTCACTATCAGAAACGCAGTCATTTTATTTATTTCCACATGTCAACTTTAGATTGCTTTCAGCAGTTTTATAGAAGAAAATCGCAATCAAAGCATTTCAATGCGCACATATCAATTGCAGCGAGCAATGAGAATGTGTCGATTTTAACGAGATCTAAATTCATACTGCTGCCAAACACAAAAAAAAACAAGCACTAACTGCAATATATTTTTTTTATTTGACTATTTTTTCTACACTTTCTGATGTGATGTGTTAGCCAAATACAACTCAATGCGAAATTTTAACGGCACAAGCAAGAATTGCTGTCACAAACAGTGCTTCTGCTGCTGGTTACTACTGCTCCTGCTGCAAAAAAAAAAAATAATGTTTAAAAAACATTTTCATGTGTAAAGACTCAAGCCACACAAACCAACATACTTCACACTTTGGCATCGAAGTTGAGCACCAACAAGTTGAGCAATTCGACAGTGCGAACATAAACTGTATGCACTCATGCATTGCATTTCAAATCAAAACGGCCATGATAGTTTGCCAACTGACTGCGTGTATGTGTATGTCTATGTGTGTGTGTGCTTATATGTTGAAAACATTTAATGTTCGCTCAGACATTGCACACTTCAATCTTCCCACTGGGCGCGCGCACTCAGCAAAGTAAAATTTAACACAAACAAGCATTTAAATACGACTTGTAACGTTAAGTAAAAGACGAAGAAATAACGAACAAACAAGAAGCACAAGCAGCAAAAGAAAGTAGTGAAAATTTATAGCACATTTGTTCGCATGAAGTTGAAGCGTGCAAATCGCACTCGTTTTCAGACAGAGCTCAAGACTCTAATGCGCGCGCTTGTCTGGCACTCCATCAGCTGAAGACGAAATGAAATTGATGCCAAATAAATGAAATCGTTTTGCTTCGTTGGCAAAAAAAAAATAAAAATCAAAATAAAACATAAAAAATACAGAAAAAAAAAGGATTGAAGTACAACCGACATAAAAATCGGCAGAGAAATCAATAACAGAAACGAAAATACGTAAAAGTTCGTTGAATAAAAAAAATCAAATAAAATAAATATCAACCAGTAAAAATGATATCTTCAGCCTTGCCCAAGGTTGAATACTCTACACGCCTTTTTCTTGTGCCATGCCCATTTTTTTTTTGGGATCTTATTTCTCTTAATTCATCATTATACATTATTGAGTTTCTAGAGCTATGGAAGAGTTGAACAATTGAAAAAAATAGTAAGACTCTCTACAAAATTATAGGTAAATAGCTTCAATACTGTTGGAGGAGATCGTATATTCACAAACAGACCACCAGACAGACGGACATAACTTATCTTGTCAAACTGTTAAAGCATATATATACTTTATATGGTTGAAGATGTCTCCTTCGGTGTGTTAAAAACTTCATATCAAATATACTGCGTGAAGAGTACAAAAGCGTGCATGGCAACAAACCCAACACACACACACACACAATTCACATATGTACATGCATACACATAAAACAAAACTTAACGTTCTGAAGTCTTGTGTGAGAGGCCAGTAGAAGAGGAAAGAAAACTGTTTTATCATTGATAGTTTTTAGGCGACAATGGTGGCAACCATGTCGATGGGCAGGAGCGAGGAATGCTGTGTTCAAATCGGAAATAACAACAACACATGTACGACCGAGTTGACTATAACGAATAATTTTTATGCACTTCTTGGCAGAATGCATTCAGAACGGACTGCCTTGCAATGCGCACAATTGCAGCACAAATTGCCAAAATGAAGTCGTGCTTAATTTTATAGCCAAAGTGTTGTTGAGCAACTTTCAACCGTGAGTATTAGCAGAGTCACCTTAAGCAAGCAACTTTCAAGCGGTTGCACGATTTTAATGCTGAGTCAAGGTGAAAAAAATAAACCCAAAAAATTCTAGCCAAGTTTAATTTTCGTTTTTTTTTAATACCAATTCGAAAAAGCACTTAAAATTGGCAATAAAATGTTAGTGTGCAAAGGATTTGGTTTTGGGCCTTAACAACAAAAAATATATGTATATATATAATTTGTATCAGCGCACGGAAATAAAAAATCATTTTGCATTTCCGTTTTACGTTTGATACGTTTGCCTCAAACATACACCAACTCAGACACACACACACACACACAACTATCAATTTCTATACACATGCACAAATAGCGCACAATATAAAAACATAAAATTTGATGAGATTTTCAAACTCGCAATAGTCTTTTTCGTTTGTTTTCATTTCACGTTCTTATTTGATTTTTTCATTTTAGTTTTTCAAATAAAAAAAAACGAAAAACAGTTTCAAATTCTATTGCATAAAATCAGGCGCATGCATTTGATTTTTAAACTTGCCGCTGCAAATGCAACTAAAATAGCAATTTTTTATGTTTTGAAACTGCAAAATATTTACTAACGTCAACACTTGATATCGTCTTGAATATGTTACAAAACATTTGCAATTTAAGCAACGTAAATAAAACGAACCTTAAGTCAGTTCTTCTCTAAGACAAGTCTCACGAGTCAACACAAGTCTGAAGACTAACGAGAAAAGTTACACAAGTTTCTCTTAAGTATGCAAATCGATTTGTTTTTCTTGATGTCTGCAAAAAATACTTATTAAAAGTTGTGCTTTAGGCTTCAAGTCTGCTGTATACACGCCAAATATGATGTTCCTATCTCAAAGGAGAATCGAGAAAATACGACTTTTGTTATTTTTGTACCTGAGGTAGTGACAATTAATAGTTTTTTCGGGATCGATTTTTCACACAGACAGACGGACATGGCTGAATTGATTTCTCTTTGAACACTGATTCTCTTCTAAGGTGTTACATACATTTTCGGAATGTGCAAAACTAAAATACCCTTGTACAAACTGAAATCTAAATTAATTACATGCGCTGCAATTAGGAACTCAAATTAGAGTCCTGAACGTTTGAGAACCATAAACCAAATTAAAGTGCAACGTCAGACAAATCATGCCAAATTTGCATAATCACGTTTATTTTGATTTTCTTTTTTGTTGTTATTTATTTTTTTTTACGACAAATAACAAATCCCCGTCAAGCATTCAATGGTCTTTGCACAGCTAGAACAGTGCTAACTTCTATCACAGCAAGCTCATCTGACATGTCATAAAACGGATGCATGTGTGTATGTTTGATGGCAGCGAAAGGGAACTCAAAACTTTCATGTTATATTTCGACATGAAAAACCCAAACATAATTTTGACGTATGCTATTATAGCACCTCACACATAAAACCAACGCCGCAAAACCATTATAACAACAAGAGCGGCAACAACATCAACGACGAAAAACCAACAGCAATAAAACAAACCAACAACCAACAAAAACCAAAAAAAAAAACAACATCAATCAAAGTGTTTTAGGGCAATGTGGCAGAAAAAGCATGTAAGTCAAGCGCGGGACGCGCAGGAAGTAAAAAAGGAAGTAAGTAAGGAAGGAAAGTATTGGTTAGCGTATAAGCAAAAGTATTACATTTGTGCCTTATCGTACAACATTTTCTTCATGTGCGAAACAGCAACGCTCAGCGCATTGTTGGCGACCACGAACATGCAAAATAAACAAACAAATACACAGACACAAAGCAGTAAAGACAGACAGACAGACATGTATGTACATACACATGAACATGAACATAAAATATGCATTTATAGTTAAGGCAACTACAAGCGGAAGTCGAGCCATAAAAATAATACACTCACTCGCATGTCTCGGATTGAGATTAAGTAAAACCGTACAGTAACGCAAAAGTGCAAAAAAATAATAAACCGACATTTTGTTGGCTTGACACAATTATATTTAACTTCACACACACATACACCAACAATGATACATCTTCACAAAAACATAAATGCGTTCATTAAAGTTGTATGTGTGACACAAGATGAGTAAGAGGCAAAAACATTGACGAATTTCGTTCTATAGTATGTCAATCTTTGTATAGAATACACATGTGGCTAAGTATGCTTAGAATACACTCAAAAAACGCTCTTGGATTATTAAATTTTTTATTTAGAAATTTAATTTAACTTACAAATTAATTGTATTTATTTATATAAAAAATGTTCTAGTATATTAAAATTCAAAGAGAATAAAGGAAAGATGCTTACATACAATATATCATAGAAAGAATACTCAAATTAATTTTATTATATTACTATTCATATAACGTAACCATTTATTATTATAGATTAATTTCTATTATTTTTCTATTATTTTTTTATTGGATCTTATAGATTAGTAAAAATTTGACTTTTTAAGAAATTTGAAATAAGAGTAATCAAAATGGAAGAACAGAAATATTTTGTTCTAACGTTATTGAATCGGGCACACAGTACAAGGATATATTCAATGGAGTATAAGTATTTCTTACTATTGCTTTGAATTGTGTATAAGTCGAAAACGCGCCGTAAGCCTTCTTCTTATTTTTTTATATAGTATTGGCATTAATTTTTATGCCTCCCATATATCCCTTTTCTTTACACTTTTGTTCAACGCGCTTACAAAATCCGCTCACATACCTTACTAACATATTACTTCTTTTCACACATCTTTCGCAAAGTCAGCATGAACAATTTGCTACAACAACGCTAGCCATATAGCGCACTCACACACACACACACACTTATGCTGTGTGTGTGTGGGTGTGTTTATTGCAGGAATTAACGGTTGTTATGTGTGTGTGTGCGTGTACATGTATGCTCATATCCGTCCAAATGTCCTTGCCATTGTAAGCTCATGTCACTAATGTGGCTCATTGCCGCTTGTGTATATTATTTTATGGTAAATGGTAATTACAGGTGTCGCTATAATAAATTACCTTTGAATTTTCTGTTTGTTGTAGTTGTCATTGTGTGGCGATCATCGCAGTTGTTGCTGTTGTTGTTGTTACCGCTACAGCTATTACAGCTTCACTAACAACATCAGTCAGTTACAGATTCACCTTCATTGTGCTGTTGCCATTGATAAGCTTTATTAAAAAGGAGAAAAAAAGAATATACAACACAAAAGTGTATAATGAGTTGGTATGCGGTTGATTACTTACATATATATATATGTGTGGCAGTGTGTGTGTTAACATGCTTGTCATGTTTTTTGCGACTGTTTTTTTATTTATTTTTTTTTTCCTGGTTTTTGGTTTCATGTCGTTGTCATTGGGCAAGCCATGGTCTTTTGGTAATGTTTATCGCTTTTGTTTTTGGTTTGATAATAGTTATGAGTTAATGGTTTTTGTTTATCCTCATGTGTGTATGTGTGTGTGTGTGTGTGTGTGTGTGTATTCTGTCATATTATATTAATATATCTATTATGTATGTATGTTGTTTTATTATTTAACTCAACCGTTGCATAATCAAATTAACTGTTTCGTTGCTTTGGTTATTTGCCAAAACTGTTTTTGACATGTTTTTCTGCTGTTCAACAACATTTCATTGTTCGGCTTAAGTTTACCATATACGATATTTCAGTTGTGTTAAATGAGATTGTGTACAAGTTATTAGAGTTTTTAAGCATTTTGTGCCATAAAACAAAACCAATGCCTAATGAAGGTCGACAGTTTTATGAGTATCTAAGTTAATTATGCGCATTAGCTGCTTGTGTATGTTATAAACGTATAACTGTTGTCATGTTGATAACCAACATTGCTTTTATAGCTTAGTTTTCTTTATACGTTATAAGTATAAGTATGATAAATAGCGTCGAGAAGGTGTAGTGTTTTACTTAATTACTTTAACGTAAATTGGCTTTAAATAATAAATTTTCATAAGCAACAAATGTTTGGCAACTTAATGACTTATGATCACTGATACATGATATACAACAATAAAACTGAATTCAATTTTATTAATTAAAATGCAAACAATTAAATTTTCAATTAAATAAAATGAATTTTTTGAGCAACAATTACTAAAACTTAATGCCAACAAAGCTTTGAAATGTAATCTTGAAAACTTTCATTTAAATGCATAAATTTAATGCAAAGGAAAAGTAAATACATGTCTTGATGTATGCCAAAGTAGAGCATAGACACACACGCATACACTCAAATATGCACACCTGAGTAGGCATGTGTAGCGCTATTCATGTGCATGGTTTTCTAAGTGTATGTGTGTGTGTGTGTGTGTGTGTGTAGTGACATGCATAAAAACTATATATCTTTTTAATTATACTAAAACGTGTGCAGTGAGCATTGCTGCTGCTGCCGTTGTTGGCGCTATGTCATCATCAGCTGCCGCTGTCGTTGCCTTTGCCGCTGCTGCAAGAGCTTTTGTTCTTAACTAACACACAAACACACACACACACACTTACACTAGCTAACGAAGAGCACGATTCGTTATGTTATCTGCGGCCTTAAATATAACAAAAAAAAAAAATGAAAGCAAAAAAATTAAAGTATCTATATACAGTCCAGGCGTCAGTTGTCGCCTGGCATGGTAAACTAGAGTGACACACTAATCCGATTAGTTTTTCCTGACATTTTCTGTTGTTTTGCACGCCATGCCAGGCGTTTTATTTCGTTCCACTGAACGACACGACACGACAGGACACAGTCGCAGCCACAGCCAAGCTTAGCTCACCTCTGTTGGCGTCGCCAGCCGCTTAGTGCAGCATGTCTGTGTGCGCTCCTCGTTCACTTAGCTGCATTCAGGTGACCAACTTTCAAGACACGTTGAAAAACAAAATATACGACTGCGAAAATCATGGCAAATATTATGCAAATAACAAATATTTTCAAGTGCCAACAGTATCAAATCGAAATGAGGTTACTGTAACTTGTGTTGACCTCTTGTCTGCAATTACAAAGAAAATTTACGATTTACAAGAAAATCAAAGCAAAATAATATGAAAAGTCGATTTTGGCGTCAGTTAAGTATGACGTAAGCTGTAATTTTTAAACGTAAAAGTCAAAATTTTAACTTAATGAAAGGCTTATGCTTCTTGCTCCTTAGTTAAGTTACAAGACAAACGCTTCTATAACATTTGATGGTAACAATGTTGTATGTAACACTGCGCTACATGGCCACATACGGCAGTCTAAGTCAAAGAATGTTTTAATGCTTGTTTTTCCTGAATTAAAAAAAAATATTTAACACAAAAAGCTTAATTTCATGACAACTGCGCAGTTTATGCTTATTGCAACTTAATTATATTTCAAGAAAATCTCTTTTTTTATAATGTTGACTCATGTTACACTTCGCTACATGACCACATACAGCAATCTAAGCCAAATTTAGCATTTTGTACAGATTTTGTCGAATATCTTGAAACTTTCTTCTTAGTTATAATAAAATGTATGATTACCTTAAAGCGTTTCTACGCTTTTACAGTTTTCATTACATTTTCAGCAGCTGCTTAACAATTTCCGAGCAACATTTTACTAACATATATTTTCTAGCACAACATTTTTGCCACGTTATTCGCCACTCCAACATACTTGCATTCATTATTATTTCATGACTTTTTTTCTACATTTTGCCCTTTTTGCGTTGCGTTTTTGTCATGGGTTTGCGTTATGCTACGCATTTAAGCGCACCTTCATACTTGAGCTGGCAAACCGGCATTTTATTAGCGCACTTAAATTTACTTTCATTTCTTATGGCATTTTTATCACATCATATTTTATTTTAACGGCAATAAAGCGTAATTTAATGAGCCTATAAAATCAAAATACATTAAAAATGGCGCACAGCTAACTTCCGTTTCATTCAACATCATCAACAACAACAACATCGCCTTCGTCTTGCTCAGCTGGCGCTTCGCTATTGTCGAATGCTTAAAATGTCTTTCAATAAGTGCGGTAAGCATGTCTTTAGCTGAGATTTTGTTGCGGTTCAAAGGCAACAGTAACGCATGGCAATTATGACAAATTTTCAACATTATCTTAAGTCATTTTTATTAAAATATGAGCAGAAGAAATTACGCATACGTTAAGACATTGGTTGACATTAAATGGCCGCATGAATGTCATATATCACTTTTGGCTTTTAACTGCTTTAGCAAATATGTTTGCAACAGTTATTTTACACACATGCACAAACATATATTTTAAGCTTAAGCACAGCACGCTTTTGTCTTACACACTTACACACACATATAGACTATTTATTAAAGCCTTGTACATAAGTGTGTGTGTGCGTGTGTGCTGACTTTTAGATATGCACGACATGACACTGAGCTTTATTTAAATGGACTTTCCTTTATGCTCATGCTCATGCTCTCTGCTGTCATGTTTTAACTTTTACTGTTGCTTCTTGCAACTGCTGCTGCTGCTGGCTGGTCGGCTTAAGCCTTTAGTGCACGCGTTGACATTTTCCAATAAGAAAAACATATTTTTTTTTTGTTCCGTTTGCCAACCGACATTCATAAAAATACGCTTACTCACTGTTCTTTTCTTTACACTTTTGTTCTGTGCTGCTTTGACCATCTGTCTGTCTATCTCTTTCTTACTTTGTTGCATTTCGATCGCCATGCCACATTGCTATATTACACTGCCTGCAGTTTCTTTTTTTTTTATTCCATTTTATATGTATGTATTCTTTGTCATCAAGTCAGTTGTGTGCGATTGTTGGCAGTTCATCTTCTAGTTGCTATTTCATTGTTGTTGTTGTTGCTGTTATTGTTTTTGTTGCTTGAGTTGGCAGCCATTGTATGCAACTTGTAATAAATATTGCCAACAAACTACACTTGTCTCACTCACACAACCGTCAGCATCTTACATTGTTGCATTCGACTATGTTGTTCAGATTCATGATGATTCCTTTTTGCCCAACACAATTTTTCTTTTTGTTTTCTGTTCATTCTTATAAATGCAATAAATCTTTTGTTGTGCTGTTTACTTTGTTGATTTGTTGTATTTTATTTGCTTTACTATTTACTTGCAACTTCAACAGCATAAATTCCTGTGCAGCCTTATGGTATGCTATGACTTTTTAAAGTTTCGTTAAAGCAAACAAAACAAGAAAATTCAATCGAAAAAAAAATAACATTTTAAATAAAACTAATTTAAAAATGAGAAGTAATTTCTATAAAATCGATTCTGTAAGCAAATACAAATAAAAAAAAAACAAATAAACAATTACATATATGAGTTTTCACTTGAATCGATGTGTATGTGTGCTTGTGTCGTTTATAGCATCATATTCAAACAATACAAATTACGGTTGCTGCCTTGACAATATTGCGAAAAACGATAAAACCACAAATAAATTTTTAATTAACCTAAATTTCGAAAACTAATAAAACGACCACAGAGTCAACACACACACAAATGCGCACACACATGCATATATGTAGGCTGCGTTAGACAGGTTAGCAATTGGTGGACAACGTTGGCAACGTATAAACGAAATGAGGCTTTCATAATTTACTAACACAAATGAAGGCACATGTACACACTCGCACACACACACACACATGCCTGCATGCAGATGGGCCTATTTGTTCTAGCCACAATACAAAATGTGCCCCCGAGAGTTTTGTCATAAATATGTCCTGCTGTGCTTACCAAATAGAAAGGCATGAGTTGAAATATTTGTGTGTGTGTGTCTGTCTATATCACAGTGTGTGTGTGTGTGTGTGTGTGTGTTGGCTTGTATGTGTACATTGTTTAATATTTGCTTAACACAAAATCATTTACCGGCGGCAACAACATTGTTATTTTGCAATTACAACAGCCAACAACAACAACAACAACAACAACAACAACAACAACAACGACAAAAACAAAATGTTCGAAACGTTGCCAAAAAGTAATGAACAAATTTTCTGCTATGCCAACAAAAGTTAATGCAGCGCATGATTATTAAAATATTCAGGCAACGCCTCAGCATCGAATGTCGCCGAATGTTGTGTGTACATTCTGTTTTACAAATAATATACAAACAATGTCATATCAACACCTACAAAGGCGTTACGGCAGACAACAAAAGTTACCGAGGGCCAACAAACACACACACACACTCACACACACATGCACGAAGAGTGAACAAAATGCTTTAAAAACAATATGCAAACATTGAAGGAAGCCAAACTGACAGTCATGTGTTCAGTAAGAGGTTAATAGGTTGGCTTGCGGTATTTTTTTTGCGACTCACGCCGGAAGTTGGCAAAACGCCTTTGCGAACAGACACGCTTTGTTGCAGAATGGCACAACCAACGGCTGTTTTGGCTTAATGCGTGTGAAAAAAGAATGCGTTTATTCCACTTATGCATTCTAATACAACTGAAGTAAGTCTCTACCCAAATGGTCATGTGTTTTGTCTTGGACTGACTGACTGATCCCGAGATTTCCAAAACTATTGTTCCAAAGGAGCTGATATTTGGCACTTAAAGGATGTAGAACTCACTGAGAATGGGTTCCCAAAACTCCTGTTCGTTTCCAAAGCAAAGCTAGTCAACATTATATATATATTCTAGAAATATTAAAAAAAAATGTCTTATTGAAATAATTAGCATAACAAACGTGTGAAATATTAATTCGCCTTGTAAGGCTGGGTTAAAAAAATTATAATAATATATTAATATATTCATTTAAAAATTCTTTTATTGATATAAAAAATCACGAACAGAATTTTTGTATTTCCAAAATTTAGTGTCGAAAATTGGCTGATCGAATAAAATAGGTTTTATTGATTTTTTATATAATCATAAGTGGAGATGACTTCATAATAAGCTTAAGAGCTCTTGAGTTTATTTTAAGCTGAAGAAAATATGTCAGCAACGTTGGAAAACGATTTTCGTTCTTATATCTATTGTGCTTATTATTTCGAATAGGCGTCAAGACTAAAACAGATATTTCTACTCAATAAATAAGAAAAAAACTTCCAATAAAGACTTCAAGCTGCAATTACATTTTTTTAACCTCTTTCATGCCTTCGTGTTTTCTAACAATGAATCTAATATACATTTGTATGAAATTTGAATTTCCAACCGTTTAAACCTCAATTTTTCCATTCAAACACACACGATCTCATAAAAAGTAAGATTTGTGACTTGCAAATTGTCAACGTTTTTATTGCCAACTCAATTAAAACATTTAATTACGCTGATTAAATTGTTAATTGCATAACGGTACAAAGCAAAGCAAGTAAAGCAAATACAAACAAAAAAAAAAAGAGTAAACGAAAATTTAATTACACACGTCACAACATAAAACGCGAACAATTAAGTTAAGATCAGTCGACAAAAACACTTAACTTAGTTTTTTTTTGTATATTTTATTTTTTCGCTTTCATTTCATTTTCTATTTAAGCATTTTGAAGCACTCAGAACGTACTCGTTTATTCACAGCGGTGCGCATAAACAATTTAAAGCCCATTTATGCATGCTGCGTAAATTAAAATAGCGTAGAAATTATTTAAGTAGCAAAAACAGCGGCACATGATGGCTGGTGGCAACAACACCAAAGGTCCTTTGCAGCAAAGCGTAAAAGAAACATGCTATAAACATGCACAAACCATGAGCAAACGCACACGCACACGCATGTATAACTGTTTGGACTGAATGTTGGACAGTCTGACATACAGAGACAGACAGGCTGACGGACGGACGGACAGACAGACATGCACATGATTAACTTTACGAGCTTTGTGCCTTTGTCTTTAACGTTGTATGTGTGTGTGTGTGTTGGTTGGTTGCCTTTAACATTATTTTTACGGCACCCAAGACTCGCTTTCAACGTAAATACACACAGCACAGCAGTGTACGATATACGAGTATGTATGTATGTATTTATGTATGTTGCTCATAAGGAAGGTAGTAACAAGTCTAACAATTGCGCTCACCACTGACATAATGACTGACTTACTGACTGACTCACTTACTAACTGACTGATGTGAGGTCTTAGCCTAAGCCGCTCTGTATGTGCCTGAGTCTGGTTGCTTTTGGTTGGTTTCGCTTGAATTTTCATTTTGGTTTCCTTTGGTCCTTTAGTCTTTGGTCGGTGTATATCAGTGGCAAAGTAATTAAGCAAAGTACAATTCCGTACCATTAAGTAATTTCACTCAAACGCATACACAGACTTGCCAAGCCATGAAAAAGACGCTGACTGTCTGAAATGGTTTGCTCTATCTATGTGTGTGTGTGTGTGTGGCTTAGTTAATATACAAGCCTGCATTGAAAGGATGTCTGTGGATATGCATGAGCTTCTTTATGGTTTCTTGTTAATTTATCGCCAACTAAATGGACTTACTGACCAAGTCATATGCGCACGCACACACACACACACACATATAATATGACGAAATATTTAAGCCGCGTATTTTCTATTGGCTTAAACTGTAATGGTAGACTTGTATTTCTTTTCAATAGAAATTGTTCATAACATTTTTTTTACAACTTCTTTGCGCGTTCATTTCATTATACTCTGTTTTTCCACTTAAAAATCTGACTTTGTCAACTTTGCTATTTGAGCTTTTAACATTTTGTTTTTTCTTTGCTGTTTTCAAATCCGTTTTAACGATCAAACATTTGACATTTCCTGCAGCAAATTAAAAGCTTCTGTTATTGAAATATCCACAAAAAAAAAACACACACAAAAAAACCAACAAAAAGTGAAACAACAAACGTTAGATAACAAACACAACATAACAGTTTCACAAAAACAAATCAACAAAACAAAAAAATGGCCAAGGAAAAAAAATCATGTTTTTCATTTACATATTTTCCAAAGTTGCAATCGATACATTGCTATCTCTTTTGCACTTGCAGCGAAATATGTTACTTCTTTGCTTTGCTTTTTGGTTAGGTTTACTCTTACTGCTTATCTGAAAACATGTAAATTGCATACACGTCAAGAGATTAAAAGGCTTTTGCTTAGTACACTCAATGGCTGCCATACAACATGATATACATGTACATGTATGTTATATACATTTCCTTTATTTCTATACCGAAAATTTCTTTCACTCGTTTACGCTGCACAAACTCTTCTACACCCAAAAATGCTACACAAAAAAAAGAGGAAAAGAAAATAAAAAATATAAGAAAACGAAGAAGTAAAATGCAAATGCCAAATGTAAGATAAACTACAGGCACACAAAAAGTCACAGAACGTACTACGAGTACATCGAACAAAAACACGTCTCAGGCACATGAGCCAAGAAGATAGTGAGGGAATAGAGAAAAGGCATAAAAGATATTTGAAGCCAAGGTATACATAAACAGGTGCATCAACTTCAGTTGGTTGTTGCTTGTTGCTTGTTGCCTCTCTAAGTCTGATTTAAATGAGCTCAATATAATATAATATTGATAATTATTCTTCATTCCACTTTGCTCATAAATTACTTTGCCACTTAAATGTAACTTTCTGCATTCAATAAAACGTTTTAAATTTCACTAAAATAAAAGAAAACCAAATTCAAAAATACCTTCAACCAAAGCAACAATTCCAGCGGCTAAATTTATTTTCGCATTGCATACCGCAAGGCGTCAAAAATGTAACCACAAAACAGTTGCTCTAAACTAAGCTTTATAAACTGTAAATATGGCAAAATAATACCGCTGAAAGGCAAAAGATACACAAACAAACGCACACAGCAAAATAAATGTGCTTTCAATTTTATATATGTAATTGTGAATGTACAAATTGAAGTACTTTTCGGCATTAAAGCAAAGCGAAAAAAAAAAAATGGAAAACATTTTGAATCTTTAACAAAACAATAACATATAAACGTATTAGCACAAAGACACGATTTCAACACTGAAACAGGCAATACGGACAGACAAACATACAACAATGAAAACATACATAACCAAAGCTAGAAAAAGGCAAGCGAATGAAAGTTGAACAAGCAAACAAGACGTCATGTATTAAAAGGATTATGCACTTAAAGTGCTTAACCAACGCTCAGCTTAGCTCAGTGTTGAGCAGCTCGCAACACGAACTTGTACTCAAGCTCATGCCACATGACAAAGACAAAGACTAAAACAACCAAAACAAAGACTTATACGACAACAACGTCGACAAGTACACGTTTCAACAGAACAGAACAGAACAGAACTGAGCAGAGCAGAGCAGAGAGTTAAGAACATGAACAGAGTACTTGAACAGGAAATGTTGTATCGTTGTTGTGATAAATTGCCCCTCTAGTAAAAACAATTGAATGTGAATGTAACGAAAAGGAAAAGCAAAGGCAAAAGCACATGATGCCCACGCTTACACCCACTTAAGACAAGTTTTAGTTCTTGTTGTTGTCGTTGTTGGTGTTATTGCTATTTTTAAGTAGTTGTTGTTGTTGTTGTTGCCCCCATTTGGCATAAGACAACTATGGCGACGACGACGCCATATTGTTGCAGCACAGCCAGCAGACATTTTGCTTCGACAAAAACAAAAAAAAAAACCAACACAAATTCCAAAAAAAAATTGAATTGAAAAACTCACAGCGTAAAATGAAGAAGAAACAAAATGAACAAGCAGCAAAGCATTGTAGAAATGTCATGTAACAACTTCAAGCGACTCAAATGTTGAATGTTGCCGCCGGTAATAAAAAATAAAATATATATGTATGTATATTAAACAATTGTGTCTGTGCTAGGCAAAAGTTTCATTGGAAAAAACACCAAAAAAAAAACAAAAAACATTTTAAATATATATGCAATAAAATACAATAAGCAAATAAAAATGCAACGCGAAACAAGATGGTCAATTATTAAAGACATTTTAATATCCTTTAATACTGTTAAAAAATATTTAAATAATTATAACACTTAAATTAGAGTCAAGAATCAATTAAAGTCTCTGTTAAGCATGGTTTAGCAAATATCAAAAAAGTGAGCTAAAGTTCAGCCAACGATCAGTAAAGAATTCGTAGTTGAATCAAGATTCAGTACAAGTTCAAAAAAGGTTCAGTAAATATCAAAGAGATTAAGTAATGTTTAGAATAAGTTCAGTAAGGTTTTTGCAAAGGTTCTGGAATGGTTAAGTAAAGATTCAGTCACGAATCATTAAAAAAATTAGTACAGTACAGGAGTTACAAAGATTTAATCAAGCTTCAGTAAAAATTCCTTGACTCAAAAAATAGCATGTGCAATAAATGGCTAATTATGTTGAAAGAACATTCATTGGTGTCAAAAATCACTTAAACATACATTTTGTCACAACAGGAGAACATTATTGATACGCCGTGCCTTCAATACGAGCAGGGTACAAAAAAGTGAAAGAAGGCCACATGCAGTGGTTTTGTTATTATTGTGGTTGTTGTTGTTGTTAATATTGCTGCTGGCACAATTTCAACTTTTCATTTATTCCTTTTTCATTTTTTTTCTATTTTTTTTTTATTATATGTATTTTTTTTTTTTGGTATTTTTGTTTGTATGCAAAATGAAAATGGCAAAGTTTTACTATAAAACACAGACGACATTATTCATCAAAATGTCACATGCATGTGCAATGAGCGTGTGAGAATTTGGTGCAAAATATACAAGTGACACTGATTTGACTTGCAACTCTGTAACTCTGCATCTGTTTATCTGTGTATCTCTGTAACTGTAACTGTTTCGGTATCTGTATCGCTGTCTGACCTTTTATGCTGACCAATGCAAACACTTTTCACTGTCGACATGTCGGCAACATACACACACATAGGTGCGTGTGTTTGTACATGTTCGTGTTGCCAAACATTTCCATTACAAAATTGTTTAATTTTAACAATATAAAATTTGTTGCTACATGTGTGTGTGAGTGTGTGTGTGTTTGTGTTTGTCTGCCATGGCAGTATTTTATGTTACATTTAATATTATGTTATTTTCACATGCTGCTGACTTTTGGTAAAATTATATTTATTGCAATTGAATTTGAAATTAATTTTTGCATTTTAAGCATATTCTTAAATGATTACAACTTTTACAATATTCCTCATATTTATCATATTTAATTGTGTGACTAATTAGCTTTTGACTAACATAAACTTTAATATTTATCATATTCTAAAAGAGACTTCGAGTTGATTAAACAATAATAACGCACAATCAAAATTATACAATCAATTTTTTCTTGAGTTAAAATAGAATCGTAAATACATAAAAACACATATAAAAGATACATTTTTAATTTGTTAATTTTTTTTGTTTTTTTTTTTTCTATTTCGATTGAGCATGGAGATGCTTTTGACATAAGCCCATTAAAAAGCAGTTTACGCGCATCATAAATATTTGCTTTTACGACTTGGCGACTATCAGACAACAACAACAGCAACAACAGCAACAAAAAAGCAAAGAAAGCAGCTAATAAGAAAATGGCGCAGAAAAAAAGAAGCATTTAAGTGCTAAAACGAATTTGTACTTTTCAAAATTGAAAACGATGCAAAAAATTCTTAATTAAAAAAAAGAAGCGCAACGTTTTGTCATGACCCTTTACTTTTCTTATTGTTGTTGCTGTTGTTGTTGTTGTCATTAAACTCGTGGCCATAACCATTAACCTCAAAATAGACAAGCGACAAACGAACAGACAAACGTATAAATGCCATGAATGACTGACAAACAGTTTGTGTTAATGTGAGTGAGCGAGAAGGGGTATAAGGAGACAAAAGCAAACAGTATATGAGCGACACGCTTTGTCAAAATGCTGATTTTGTGCCTACTCTCGTTGACGCCATTTGACCATCAAATGAAAACTCATAAAAATGTTTGTATTAAAACTGACAAAAATGCCGCACAGTGCATAAAACCCTTTTTTCAATGGCACACACACACACACACAAATACATGTAAAAACATAAAACGCAACTAAAATGTTATCGTTAAAGGCGCGACTCCTAACAACAACAACAACAGCAACAACAAAAAAGAAGAAGTAAAATATACTTGCAAGCTAAATAAAAACATAAAAATTATATTTGTGTATTTTTGTATGTGTGAAATAACCCAAAAAGTGATAAAAAAAAAAAAAACGCCAACAAGGACATAAAACCGAAACGTTACAAAATCATATAAAAAAGAAAAAAAAATGTAGTAAACGGCGTTGCGAGACGATGCCACAAAACGAGGCGACGCAATGCAAGCCAAGGCGACGAGACGCGACGCGCCATGTCGCTTTGTGCCTCAAATAAAACGTTGGACGAGAAAGGATTGAAAATGGCATAAAAGTAGGTGAAACAAACGCGAACAAACACGCTCACACACACACACACATTGATACACACACACGCATATACACGTGCCTGCATACAATAAAAAGACACAATGTGGCAAAAAGCTATGAACAAGTTGCTTGAATGTGTGTGTGTGTATGTGTGTGAGGAAGCCAAACGAGATAGCAACACTAACAACAACAAAAGACAAAAACTAAAAGGACATTGTGCTCACTTGCTGACGGCGTTACGTGCAAGCACTTAAATGTCCTCACAATGGACAAGAGACTAGCAAGCGCGCGGAGACGTCAAGACGGGAAAGCAAGTTAACTTTTCTTACTGCCGTCTTCATTTCTTTTTCTCCTTCTGATTGTCTTGTTTCACTTGTATGCTGTTAGCTGTTTTTTTATTTGTTGTTTTTGTTGCCAATATGCAGTTTGTGCTAGTCTGTTTGTTATTGTTGCCGTTATCGTTGCAGTCTGTTTAGGCTGCACATATAAACTTATTATTTTACTGCGCTGTTCAATGGGGAATTTCTTTATTTCTAATGATATAATAATGATATTTTGTATTACTTAAATAAAAATATAACTTAATTCGTTGAATAATTGTATTTTATTTCTTTCTTCTCTTTGCAGGTATGTAACATCATGGCAATTTTATAAGTAATGATAAATAAGTACTTCTATAGCTGAAAGCGGTGTAAGTCATAGAAAAGTACATACAAGATTTCAGCTAGTCGTTTTTGCGTTTAAGTGCTGTCAATGAGAAAGAGAATGCTTGATGATACTTAGGACGAAAACGTCTTCGATCTCAGTCATAGAGTTTCATGTTAGGCTGCTGTATGTGATTTATGACACAATGTTACTTAGTAGTATATAATTCTGTTAAATTCTAACATGAAATTTGAGATACTAATCAAGCTAATACTAACAGCGTCATTCCGACAACTCTATTAATAAAATATTAAATGTCTTAATTTCAATAGAAATGTAAATGAGGTTCTTATTCTAGCGAATTTTTATTCCTAGCAATTATAACTCCCTACGTTACATTGAACCTGAATACAACACGCAGTTACATGCCATTACATGCCATTTAATATAATTTTCTATTAACAGCGCCTAATAGAGTTGCCAGAATAGGCCGGCTATTGTTTCTTTGATAACATTTTACCTTAAGATGCTTGAAAATCAATGCTTTTGGTTTTAAACGTATGTGCTTTAAGCATAAGTAACGATTGCCAACTGACCTCTATAATCGTACCAAAGAATAATTTGCAAAAGTCATGTAATCTACTTAAATCTTAAACATTCATTAGATGACTAAATGTGCACACTTTGGGAAAGTTAAACATGCTAAGCAACGTACATATTATCACAATGCAATACAATTACCTTAAATAATACCATCTGACAAGCTCTCCTACTGCTCAGCTAAATATGCAACATGCTTTTAAGCCACACTCTCAGTTCGGCAACAAATTCATTTTAATGCATAATAATTATTTAACAAATTCTCTGCTGTACAATTCAATGCGATTAGTGTAAAAGGAAAACTTTGCTATACAAATAAACATTTGTGCATTCAACGCCTAATAATATGCAATGAGAGTGCACAAACAGCACGTAGAAATGAAAGCAAATAAACAAATAAACAAACAAACAAAATAATCAACAAAGTTAAGCAACACAATGGCAATACTATCATGCAACTCTGTCATGCCAGCACGCTTGCTACCCTTTACTTACCTTTACATCCCACCACCCCTCAGCCAACATACAAATGCAACAAAGCATGCCACATGTCGCCTACCATCAACATAAAATTTTACGATTCGTTTACACAAATAGCAACACTGTTGCCAATAAACGCCATCAGCGTGCGCGCATAGCTTCATTCAACGATTGCCAACACTGGCACAGCATAGCGCAATAATAACAACGACAATGAACACAACAAAAATGTGCTATGTAAACATTTCTTTCTTCCTTTATTTTTTTTTTTTTTTTGCTTTTTGTATTTTTTAAATTTTCTTTACCATTTTTATTAATATTATTTTTATTGTTTTTCTGTTATTTTTTCATTTGTTGTTGACCACGTTTTCAAACATAAAGAAATCAACGCACACAAAACAAATGCGTATTGTTTGCTAAAATAACGGTTTTTAATGCATTTTCATGCTGTGAACTTCGCCGAATTGATCCAATCATTTGTGGTTGTTGTCAACTCCTGTGGGGGCATTGGTTATTACTTTAACAGAATAGAAAGTAAAACATGTTAAACAAAAATTCATGCAAATAAAAAAGCATAAAAACATATAAATCATTTATGTATGGCACACACACACAGACACACGGATACATGCAAACAACAAACAATTGAAAGCTTTTGGCATTGACTTTTGATTGCGGCAATGAATATGAAAGCAGAAATTCATGGCACTAACAAAAGCATTTATGTGTATATATATTTTTTTTTCTGCATTGCTTGCTTGAGCTCGCCTGATAATAAAATATCACGTATACGTGCGCAAATTTGAACAAAGGCATATTCAGCATATTGTAAAAGTAAAAAATTCAATTTCTTGTTACAAAATCTATTATACAAATACACACACACACACACATTTGGCAACTGTACGTGTGTCTGTCGGTTACAGTTATTTTTTGTCATAGTTTTAATAAAATTTCTAACATGTCACTACAAGCCAACAAAAACTTGTTCATTTCTGGCAGTGATAAAAAAATAAAAACGAAATATATTTGATAACAAAAAACAAAAAAAAAATACAAAAACACGTTTCCTCTTCAAAACAAATAAAAAAAACCTGCGCTAAGAGTGAAATAAAAATGTGCAAAATTTGTGCAAGAAAAAAAACTAAAAAAAAAATCAAAAAAAAATATGCTCCAGATAAAACAATGTCCCTTGACAAACTAAATGCGTTGCCGCAACTGTGAAAATGAAAATAGGGGAAAAAAGAAGAAGGAAAATAAAAATGCAATGAAAATAAAAGGAAAACGCGTAACTAAGAGCAGCAAACAAACGGGCAAAGTAAGTGCAACATTTGAAAAGTGCTTCAAGTGTGCTTTGCTGTTGTTTTAGTTGTCGCTGTCGCTGTTGTTGTTTTTGCTTGATGTGAGTGTTCCACTGTTGCAAGTTGATGTGTGTTGGCATTTTTAATGTCTTGTTTTAATGTTTGTTGTTCATAAAAATAAAAGAACAACAAGATTTTAAGTTGTAGTAAACAAATGTTTTGACATATTTTGGACAACTTTTTCTGCAAGAATTTTGCTTGTTATATTTACTTTAAGTGCTGAAAAATGATGTAAATAATTCCCGCCAAGAACACTCATTCAACAGAAGTCGTAGTTATGCCTCTAGTACATTTTTTCATAATTTCGTTTGCAATAAAATGGCACATGTTATATTAAGCATGATGTCACGAACGGCAGTCTAGCGTTAAGCTAATTTTAATGTTTTATTATGGTTTTCGTACTTAAACCTACTTTTTAACAAACAATACAAATCCTTGCCATTGGTTTTAATTCACGTAATAAGTATTGATCTCTCATGCCTTACTTAACTCTTTTACTCAATCACAGTCATAACTTTCTTTTAAAATAGACTATTCAATATTATTCCTCCATTATTTTTTTCTAGCGACAATAAAAACCACAAGAGTTATGTTTTTTAATAACGAATTTCAGAAAAAGTTACATTTTTTTATTGTTCGTATGATATTTTCTGCTTCTCTTCACTTTTGCAAACATTCGATTTATTAGTGACAAACGTGATTGCATATGTGATATTCTGCATGGCACTTTCATTTTTTTAAGTGGCGTTTTGATTAAAATTGACACTTTTTAATTTGATTAAATTACAAAACCGCATTGAAATGGCTTTCAATGCAAGCAAATCATTGTGTTCCACGAAAAATGACACTTAAAAACGTTTTCAATTTTTAACATAGTCTTTTTTGTTGTTTTTTTTCTTCACTTTACCGATTTGTCGTTAATCAAATGGAGCACTCAGCCATAATTATGATTGGCAATGCAAGTTTTGTGGCAACATTTTTATATGCATTACATGCGCTATGAGCATGACAACTGCAAACGAAATTACGCTTTTCAGCACTTTGTCATATCGGTTATGAAAGAACAAAACAACATATTCAAATTTACATATTTTATTGAAATTTTTGAAAAAAAAAACTATCAGCATTTCAGTGATATGACAGAGCACCAGGGAAAAAAATTCATTTACACATACGCGTTTCAAGTGTCACTTCATTCCAAATTATTAATTGCAAAACCAACAAAAACATTTTAGTTAAAAATCAAGCACACTTTGAACAAGTGCAACGACACGTATACGTATTAAAAATGTGTATACAATATTATTTAATGAATTTTGAAAATTTTCTGTAGAAGCGCTAATAAAGTATAGGGTTTGTAATTGCATTAATTTTTATATATATTTTTTGATATGTAATCGAATATTATTGATAACTCTTTGATATTAAAATGTGATAGAAATCAAATATTTATTCAGAACAAATACATTTTCAAATGACAGTTTGCTTAGCCAACAACATAACGATGTAAATAAAAATTCAACTTGGTTTTTTTGTGTTTTGAAAATAAAATACCGTATTAAAAGGTTTAACATCAAGTCAACATATAATAATATTGCTCAGCACGGTTTCCACACAAAAGAGATACTTGCACAAATTGTCTCCTAAAACTCCTTCTAAATATAATGTCACAGCATCATGTCTATAACCGCTTCTCTTCATAACTCATTACACTACACAGTACGCCATTTCCATCTTCATTCGTAGTACAAAGTCGTTTAGCCTTGAGCATTTTATATGCCATTCATTGCTACTCACATACATATATGCTCAGCACAAGCCAAGTAGCAAATGAATTTGGGTCACACACGCGCTGCTTGACTTTCTTCGCTAACATTTCATCGTTTCTTTTTTCCATTCGTTTTGTAATGTTAAAATTTAATTTACTGATGAAGTTCATTTGTCAAAATGCAAATAGTATTGTCCAAGTAGGCACATATTGAATGAATGGCAGTTGGACTGACTGACTCACTGACGTAGTGGCAAACAAATGTCAGGCGGGCATTCAAATGAATAAGCGAATGCCAAATGAACTATGCCTTTGGCAGTTTGCATTGGACTCATAGGCAATCAACTTGTGACCTCTGCTGTCCTCGCTTATATTGACAGTCAACATGCTTGCTGATGAAGATATCCTTTAGCTTTTCGACAACGGGCAAGCAAATATCAAGTGTACGAAATGCAAATGCTATCAATTAGTTTTAGTGCACTTGTCCTTAAAAAAATAATGAATAAAAAACTTTACTATTATTTATCAAGACTTTTCAAAGTAAATTTAATTAAATTAATCTTATTAATTATTGAGGTATTTTTTAATTAAGCAAATATCAATAAAAATAAAATAAAAAGTAAATTAGAAGCAAATTATATTTAATTAACTCAAAGCTTAAAGAGAAAAATATTTTTAATTTACAAAGAGTTGCTTTTCAACTTCATTCTGCTGTTGACATGCTCAAATGAATATCAAAGAATTTTTTATGTATAATATATTTTTTTCATTTAAAAAGTTACTCTTTTCGCTTATTTATATAAATAAATGTGTATGAAAATCTCATGTCATGGCAAAATAAATTCGTTTGCCATTATAAGTATTTAAAAGCCAACACATTTGCTCGATTAAAACACATAAAACCAACAAAAAAAATGACAACAAAACGCAATGAAAACTTTTTTTCGCGCCAACTGATTATTTATTTATTTTTTTTTTCCTCTTTACGTTTGGCATACATTTCGTATACGTATTGTTTTGACCTTTTTTTTATTTTTTGCATATTTAGTTTCACTTTGGTTTGCTCACATTGTTTGGCATTGAAGTTCAACCGGTTTCAGTTGAATTTGACTTGCTTTCGTTTGTGCTTTGCTCATGCTTGTGATGTTCTTGTTGTTGTTGTGCTGAGTTGAGTTGAGTTCAATGCAGTTCAGTTCAGTTGAGTTGGCATTTTACTCTGTCATGCTTATCAATGTGGCATGGGAGTTGCTCTGTGGCATTGTGCATTGTGCACTGTTTTTCGCATGCTCATTTGGCAGCAGCAGCAAGCGCAAGACATGTTATATGGCGCCAGTGCGTATGCTACAATATTTTTTTTTCATTTTCAAGTCAAAGTTATTACACTTATGAGTATTGTTTTATGCAAAAATATTTATTTTGAGTTAGGAGTCCAAAAACAAACCTCAAAAATAAAATAAACTTACGTCATTTGCACAAGGTTAATGTTCTTGTGCTACATTTTAATTAAATCGTTGCTGTTCACAGTTGAAAGCAAAAATAATAAACAAACAGAATATATGAGAAGCTTTCAACAACAATAATAACAACAACAACAACATTGTGCCAAACTATATGAAAACTAATTAAATTTTCATTAACACATGCGCGTGAAAATTTCATTTCTGCGAAAAGTCAATAAGGTAATAAAAACAAAAATACACATGTTATAAATGTAAATAAAATAAGCGCCAAAATTAAATAATATTAATAAAATGAAATACGAAAAAAACTTGAGTAAATAAATTATATGTAATGTGTCAATCCTTTAATAAAATGACATACGTGTGTTGTTTTTCACTGCTGATGAGACGCATGGCAAACAGGAAATGCTAAACAAATAAGGGTACATTTTGCTGGCAGCATTTCCGCTAATGCAAATACATGCTCTGTCACAAATACAAACACACTAACAAAATACTGACATAGACAAAGAAGGCGGGGTAATGTAGCATAGTGTCTATGTACTGCATAAAAGCAACTCTCGAGGCCACAAGACGCATAAATTGTCAAACGGAAGCCATGGATTATACTCGAAGATTGACATTACCGCCGCCATTGGCAATGCCACCGTCAGCGTCTCGGCCACTCGACGCGACGCAAATGTATTTGTGTGTGTGTGTGTCTGCGAGAAAAGGAAGCACTGACACGCTTGCTTGCTAAGCCTGATGGCAAACTTACAACTCACAGGCACTCATTGGCAGCAGACACCGCAACGTCCTTGTACCTGTTTCATTACACACACACACGCACACACTCTTAACCGCAGCAACATCACCTTCAACAGAGCGTTGTTGCTTGAATTTATTTATACGCATTTAAAACTGATTTATGCGTGGCAAGTGAACAAACTTTAGCAAGCAGAGGCAGCACGCCACACACACACACTCACACTATCATGTGTCTGTGTGTGTATGTGTGACTCGACGTCTAATATCCTGGCACATTCAGCTTAAGTATTAAGCACAAAATGCGTTTTCAATGAATTTCTCACTTTGCTGCCACAAAACAAGTGTGTCTGCTTGAGCTTCTCTTACGATTTATGTATGTACCATTTTCTTGTACAAAACTGCTCTCTATGTCCTCACAATACTCGTACTCTACTATTCGAGGACTACACAAAGAAAAAAATCCAAGAACATTATGCGACTGTTCTCAAATCGAGTGAAATATTCTCCAGGTACTTTTAAGTACAACAAATCTTGAATCAAGTTTGATTTTTGTTACGGAATTAATTGAAGAAGTATGGGAGGCAAAATATATAACAAGAAAGTGTTATATATAAAATGTGCGGGTAATGACATTTTCTTATTGATTGAAGTCTGTTAAGTCGTTGACTTTAAAATGCAGTACAAATCTTACTTATTTGCTAACGTATTGCTGATTCAAGTACAATCTTTGCTATTCTCAGAACGGAATTTTTCTCACTGTGTATGCTTGCTTGTTCGCACGCGTGCTTAATACTCTGCTTGTTGGTTCGCTCTACGTCTGTATTAGCTTGCATAATGAAGCACGCTTCTTTTACACACTTACAAGAGTCTCGATTATTTTTCTACCTTTCACATGGTGTTATTTCAAGGCAGACTGAATTTAAGCTGTTGAACATAATCTACCAGTCTACCAAATTAAATACCCAAAAAACAGAAAAGAAAACCAAATCCAATTGTCTGAATTTTGTATCTAAAGAGCAAAGATTTTAATATGTAATGCGCAAGCAAAGATTTTATTGCTTACCAAATGCTTAGACCATTGAAATCCCATTTGCAATTATCTTGCTCGCTTCAAATGTAGGCAAGCAAACACTTTAAGCTGCTAAACGTGAAAAACTAACAAAAAGAGAAACAAGAAAATCTCTGTCGAGAAATCTTTTATCGCATTAACAATTTCCGACAAATTCAACGAAAGCCACAGCGCAACAACAACAGCAACAACAACACATTAAACCAAACGAAGCCAAGCAACTTATTACAAGCCGCCATTAACAAGAGCAACAACAAAAAGGCAAAAATATATATAAATAAATAGTGTTGTTGTTGTTGTTATAGCAAAAGTGCAAAAACCCGAAATTAAGTAAAGCCGAAAATAAGTACCAACGAAACCGCCAAGACGAGTTTTAATGAAATTGCGTGCAAAAACTAATACTAACGCACGCACACACTTAATAAGAAATAATTACATTAAAATGCCACCAAGCAAAAAAGCAAAGCAAAAATACGCGCAACAAAAAAACATATTCCACACGGGCCAAATAAACCGCCCACTTGTGTGTTAAGTAATTATGCAGACTTAGCATAGAACAATTTTTGTTAAACCATTGGCAGACAACGCTGCGTATGCGTGTTTAATGAAACCAAAGCGAAACATTGCGTATACGCAATATTGACAACAAACCAAAAAAAAAAATAAATAAATAAAGACCGCCAAATAAATAAACGTTGCGCAGATAGCAGAAATCATGACTTAAATGCGTGGGGAGGGCAAAAAAAAATAAAAGAAAATAATCATCATAATAAAACATTTAAGCAGTCGAATTGTGGCAAAGCACTTAGACAGTCTGAACAAACAGTAGCAAAAAGCAGTGAAAAGAAGAAGAAAAACCGTACGCCAGACAAGCTACATAAGCGGCTTTGTGTCGTACACACACACGCACGCACACACACACACATATGATAAACATGTTTTTTTCGTCTTACTTTTTCTCTAAGCATACTTTTGGGGCGAACAAACAAAATACAACGAAAATTACGCAGCAGCCGCAATGGCATGTTTAGTGGTTTTTTTTCTGGAAGTAAATGCAAATACAAACATACATAGAAACAACGGCAGATGTGCAAAAAGGAAAGCATATGCACAGGCGCAACTGTTACTCAGACCATTTGCTTTTGAATAGCTTTGACTAAATGTTTGTGATTGCCTTTGACTTTGACTCTTATTTCAACGTTAATTTGCACATGTGTGTTGTTGGCGCTAACACACACAGACACAGAAGTCTTTCTAACGTTAATTTACGTACAATGAAGTGTAATCAAAGCAAAGTCGGCGCTGACAAACACACAAATACACAAACCACAGCAAAGCAAAATGCGTCAAACACTTCAGTCTGATTTGTGTGTCAAGCGCACAAATTCACACATATACAATTGGCAATTTTGCTGCAGGACATTGTCATTGACTTTGACATTTTCTCGACTTCAATTGGAACGCACTTTACACTTGTTTCTAATACTCGTCTGACACTTAGGGTCATTAATTGTAACTGTGCCGAGTGCTTTGTGTTTTTTGTCGCCACTTAAATGCTTTCAATTTTCATCAATGAAATGCCAAGCTTTGCGTGTCCTTTCGATTGTCTTTATTTCGCTTGTACTTTGAATACATTTAATGAATTTGTTGTATTTTGTTGCTTATGTTCGATTAAATCAATGGGATTTAAATTAAAACCGCAAATTATCATTAAGCCTTGTTTGTTTGTCTGTTCGTTTATTTGCTTACTTTGCAATTTAAGACACCTTTAAATTGAGCAATTGAAAGCAAGAAAGCAATTAATGAATTTGTAATTTTGTAAGCGTTTTGAAAAATATACTTTTTTTAATTAAATTGAAAGCATTTTTTTTCTTTTTTATGCTTCCTTAAAAAATTGTTTGTTGTCTTAAGCATTAATTGAGGATATAAGAAGGAAAATAAAAGAATTGCAAATCCAAATCCTCATTTGTGGTCGCTTAATTGCAAACATGTTAATCATTTGCTTTAATCATTACAGTCAAACTACAACAACAACAAAGCAAATACAGTGAATCCCTTTTTGTAGCACTTGCTTTTTATTGTTATTTTTATTATTTTTACGTCATCTTCCCGGCACAATTGCTGCGCTCGTGCTTAGCAAAAGTAAAGCCAAGCAATTTAAAAAATAATTTGCTTAAAAGCAAATTCCTGCTTTGACTTGTCTAAGTTGAATGCAATGTTAGCAACAACAAAGCCAACGGCGCTCATTACCCACAGCAGCAAACTAAAATAAGGAATTGTGGCGAAATGCTTTCATTCATTCGTTCTTTTAATTTCACCGACGGGCGTAATTAAAGAAAAATGCAAATTCTTTCAATCGTCAAAGACAGAAGTCGAAGACAAAGCCAAGCAGTTCAAATGAAGCGTACAGCGTACTGAGCCAAGAAGCTAACGCAAAGCCATTAGTTTGCTTCATTTTTTTTTTTTTTTAATTTGTGTTAAGAGCCGCCTTTAAGAACACTTTGACTGAGCAAAGTTTGTCTTAAGATAAAATGCATTTTAAGTAATAATAATTTACGAGTGCAAAAAGTTATTTAAGCCAAAGCCCAACTACACACGGCAGCACTTTTACTGCTGACACATGCAAAAGTTTGCTGCCAAAAAACTTGACATGAACACTTTGCTTAGGTAGTGACACCAAAATGTCCAACGAGTAAAACGAACAAGACCAACAAAAAAAAAAACTAATAACTTACACACATATGATAAATTTTTGCTTAGTCGAGTAGTCAGCAATGCAATATTTCAAGCATGACTTTATGACTTGACTTACAGGCAAAAACTTTTGCCAAAGAGCAAGTTTTTGTCGCATGAACGCCCTGTTGTATGCAATATATATTTTGTTTAAAGTTTTTTTTTTTTTGCCGAATTGATAAACTTCATATTTCATATGCATTACAGGTGGAAATGACTTTACATCATATATACATAAATTTATTGCTTACTGAATGTATATTTTGCTCTGTTGCATTTTTCACTTTGGTATGATGGAAACGCAGTTAACAAAATAGTCCCTGGCATCGTCGCATGCCCTTGTCTGTGCGTAATATTCCTTTGGGCAATGCTGCATGCCATAAATACGTACACAAAAAGTTATTTGCAATGCATATGGATTACATTGTTCTTCAAGGAAATCCACAACCGGCAGATGCATTACAAAGTGACTCAAGTGCTTCTTGCCTATCAGAAGGACAACACATTTGTGCAATACATTCATTTAACAATAATTCATTATGCATTTACTTACGAAACAATTCGCAATTCTTGTATGCGCGCAGCAGGAAGTTTGTCTGTGTCTCAGCGTCATTGCGTGTACCAAGTATGGCACGCACATTGTCCTCAATGTTGTACAAGTCAAGCTTAAACGGCGGGTCGGCATCAGCATAGCCAGCGCTGATAAAGTTGCACTCCTCAATGCACTGAAAGTTTGTTTTTCTCATTTAGTATTAATTCAAAAGAATTCAGTACGATAGAAAAACATTAACCTCACTATTCAGAAAACTCTATTAAGCATTGTTAATAAAAAAAGTCTATTAAGTAAATGGCATGCAAATAGGATTTTAACAGCATGTCGTATTCAAGACAGCTGTTTTTGTCTCTATTAATAAACATTTTCTTAATAGCTGTTTGCTTGGTCATGCTTAATTTCTATTACTTTATATTCCAATTTCCATCTTTGCTTTTAACTTTTCTATTAAAAAAATTATTAAAACCACTCTTAACAGCTTTTTAATAGAATTGTTAGAATAGCACTACAAGTCAACTTACAACTTACCGCATTGATCATGTACTGCTCAATGAAGGTCCAATTATTGCGCTTTGGTAAATTCAAAGTTTTTCGGCAAGCCTTATTGCCTTTATCAAAACTTGGTCGTGTCATTTGACAGCAGCTCGCAGCGAGATTCTGTATGAAACCAAAAACACATTTAAGTGTTATACACACATCTATCTTCTGGCACATTTGCTTACCGTTGCTTGCTTACGCATTGATTTGCATGCCATCATACTAGACCAATCGATGTCAGCATTTACAACTATTAAGAGTGAACAGAACATCAAATATAAATGTAAACGTTGCCTCATTATTACAACACAACATTTGTATTCAAATACAATATCGATATTATTTGAAACTGACTTGATTTTGAGCTTTTCTGACAACAAATTTTACATTCAACATTCATTAATTTAAATGACTCGTGCCAAACGCTTAAAATGGATCATTACACAAAATCATTAAATTGCTCACTTTATTTGTCTTTGATAATTAAAATAAATTATTGCGTTCGTATTTTGTTGTTGTTTTTGTTGTTGTTTTTTAACATACAGTCTATTAAACAGTCACCAGTATGCTTGGCTTGTGCTCATTTGATGTGTTTCCAGTTTGCCACAGACACTCGTTCATTTTGTACAACAACCCAAAAAACTCTTTGTTAGAGCGCAATAAATGTTTGTGCTTCAATCAATGTTGCTTGAAATATTTATTAAATGTTTCTAATTGATTGACTTAAATGGTAATTGCTTAGATTATTTAATATTGAATTTGTGCTGCTTTGATAGCTGTGACAGTATTGATTTTCATTTGACTTTGCTATAACAAGATTGAAGTATCGAGTGAAAAGTAGCTTCAAGTGAGTAATGGTTTATAAGTTTACCAAAAATATAAAGCCAATTAATATTGAAATATGACAAATCATACATAATCGAAAATACTTAACAAAGTGCATAATTCGAAGAAGTAGAAGTCTTATAACTTCACTGTTAACACATGCGTCGCATAAACAAAAAACAAGTGAGAAAACATACCGTAAGAAACACAAAAAAAAAAACAAGAAATGCGATCAGTCAATGCTCAACACTTAAGCACAATTGAAAATGTTGCAAGTCACGTTGCAGCTCAACGCAAAGCTGCTCACTTTCTTAACTTCTTAACTTCTCTTTTGTAATTGTCTTTTCTTTGCTTTTTTCACCCTTTTTATTTTTGTTGCGCACATTATCTCTTTGTCTTAAAATTACAGCTTAACGCTTCACAACTTCAATCGCACTTCTTTTTACTGCATTGTCAACTTAAACACGCACAACAGCAAACATAGTCGCAGTGGCAGCAATAAAGGCAACTGCGGCAGTTGCAAGACAACCATGAATGCAACGCTTTGGCGCATAATACAGCACACATACTCATTTGCCTGATGGCAACGGCCGTTGTGTCTGCAGATGCTGATGCTGCTCCTGCTGCATACTTTGTGACAGTCACCATCACTTTACATACTTCGTTTTTCGTTTTTTGTTTTTTGTTTTTTAAGCTTTAGCCACTTAATGTGTGCGCTTCTTTATTGTTGAACGCCCACGTAGTAAAAAAAAATATATCACAAATAAAAATGAGCAGTTGCAATGACAAACAATGCAAGTAAGTAGAGTGTGTGCAAGTAGGCTGTTATGCTCTATGGTTAGAGCACTGTGGGTTGCCAGTGGAGGGCGTAGTGTTCATGTCTGCATTACTATGAAGCCAGTCAGACAGCCAGTGAGTAAGCAAGCAAATAAGCACGGAAGCGGAAGACATTGTTGGCGTACAATGGCGAACGCGTCGTAATTATAATAATTTTGATTACATCCTCTTTGTATAGCATACTTTAGAGCGCACTTGTCTCACTCACACACAGAGCCAGTTGCAACGTGTGCTTAACATACACGCTTGTCAGGCTTAGCTCGTTTGTCGGTTAGCTGCTTGGTTGGTTGCTTGGTTTCACACATACACACATACCTACACATGTATGTGTTATACACAGCGCGCCTAAATGGCTGCCGGCAAAGACTAACAACATTTTTTTAGCTTGTTGTGTGCGCTTATCTTTATTTCTGCTGTCGTTTTTATGCGCGTTCATTTTATAGCATTCCCTTTTTTATAGTAATTTTTGTCATGATAATTATGCCATGATTAGCAGCCTTTACATGCATTTTGTAATTAAAAAACGAGAACTGCTTTTGCACGGCTGAAATATTTTTGTATCTGCTCTCATGTGTATTTTTGTCAACCCAATGATAAAAAAAACAAAAATGCGACGAATTACAAACACTTTGCGCAAAACATGGCGTATGCGTAATATTTTAATTTATATACGCTTAATTATAACAACTTTTTTGCATAAGCCAAACAACAATTTGCACAACCACAACTGATATATTTTTTTGTTATTTATTTTGTTTTCTTTTTTTATTTAATTTTTATTTGATAAATTTATAACTGCCGCAAGGCATATAAATTAATTAGGCGTACCAGTAAAATGCAATTAAACTCTTAAAAAAAAATACAAATTACACTAATTTACAATTCATTGTGTAACAGTTTCGCGCACAAATAAATTGCGTGCCGTGTTATTTTTTATTTTTTGTTCTTTCGCCTAATTTACGAGCCCAACTTGCTCGCCAAAGTTTGCTACCTTTACCAATTAGCATATCAATAAATCATGTTGCTTGCGAACGTTGTAGAAAAAAAGGCACAACGAAGAAGCATTCAAGCTTCCAAAAAAAGTGTTATTTTCGCTACTGCGACTCTAATCAAAATTTAGTTAACAACGTCAAACAATTTATTAAGCCAGCCAGCTGTCCAACCACCTGAACGACCAGCTGCCTGACCTTGGATCCATTGACCAGAGTTTGCGTGTCGACGTAATTAATCATGCTGCCGCACCGTTATAATAGTCACTCCACCAATAATCTTAGCCAACAATTCGTTACGTTGCATATTTTATTTCTTTATACTTTTTATACTTCTTCTTTTTTTCTTCTTTTCTTTTTATTATTTATTATATTTGACTGTCATTGACCGAGTCGCCGTCAAAAGACTGCTCTCTTAAAGGCACACACTTATACTCACACATATATAAATGAAATTATTGACACGTAACACGTTATAATAATGTTTATGCCACCATTTCGTGTTGGTCTTTTTGAGTGTCGTTAATACGACTTTTGTGGTCTGATTAGTAATTGAATCGTGTGTGTGTATGTTTGTGTAAGTGTGTGTGTTAATGATAGCCATTGCGCTTTGTTAATAGAATTGAGCAAAGCAATTTAATTAATTTATGCTCACCATAATTTAGTCGACTTAATTGCATTTAAAAAAAGTGAACTAAAGGTTAATGAATATGGCATAATAAATTGGTTTGTTTCCAATAGTTTTCAATTAATTATATTGCTACTTTGCACTAGCAAGGACATTACTTGCATTAAAGTAAATGAGCTCTTTAATTTTCAGAAAGAGAGGCAGAAATACGTATGTCAAAGATCAAATATGGGCAACCTTTTTTAATGCTTTATTAAAGTAGATGAAGATAAAAAAGAATCGAAAAATTCCAACAAATTTAATTCAATGATAGAAAATTGTATAAACTTCAAGCACAATTAAAAATGTTAATTTAACAACGAATAAAATGCAGCAAAAAAATAATAAATGTTATAACAAATGTAATTGTATCTCAGCTTAAGTGCTTATTTGAATGCAAAATGTGTTTTCCAACAACAAAATAAATATGAATGCGTATGAGTGAGTGAAAATGTACGTTTGCTTTGCATAACAATAAATATATGCAAATAAATTTCATTTTGGCAAATGTCAAAAAAGCGCCAACGACAAACTAAATAAACCAAATGACATGTGAATTGTGAGCGAAACGCAAAGGAAATGATGCCAAAAAGTTGGGCACTTAGAGTGGTTTGATTATACAGAATGGCGATGATGGCAGCAGCAGCGTTTGTATTTGTGGGCGAAATGCTGTTGGCAGTGACATCGACAGCGACAGCGACAACAACGGCGAGTAGAAAAGTGAAATGCTTCAGTGTCAGCGGCATGCCATGCCATTTTGCACATTCAATGAGCTATGAAAAATATGAAATTTCCATTTATTTATTGCGTGTGCGTGTGTGTGTGTCCGTGTGTGTGAGTGGGTGAAGCTTTGTGTGTTCGATTTACAAATCACTTTACAAAATGTCGCTGCACTTCAACGAGAACATTTTATTGTTGTTGTTGCCATTGTTGTTTGTGTGTGCGTGTGGCAAACAACATGACAACACAACGCGAAAATGGTAGCATCATCAAACACACACATTTATGCTTCACTGCCATGCCATGCCTTGCCATCATTATGCACGTACACACATACACATGCCAGCACACACAAGCACGTTATAAAATGTCAAAGTGCTGATAAATAAAGAGAAAAAAAAAAGAAAAAAAGGAGAGAGAAAATAAGACGCTTTGAGTGTTTGTCAAAAAATCAAAATTTATTGATAAAGCAATAAATATAAAAATGAAATTTTCTCACACACAACACACACCCTTCCCCACTCTCCCCTGTACATCTTCATACACACGCTGTTGGTTACATGTTTTGTCGTGGCGGTGTAGATGAAGGCGCTATGGTGTTGGTATAATATTGATAAAGCCAGCAAGCTAAAGCAGTCAACAAAGGTGTAGAAATATAACGAGGAAGAAGAAGAAGGCGATGTAATAAAAAGAAGAAGATATCAAGCGTATTATAGTTATAATAAATCTGCTGACTCCTTTTCTTTTTCATCTCCTATCGAAGTTGTGCTCGTGTGTGTATCACACACACAACACTTGACGCGCGTTCTTTTTTCTTCTTTTTTTAGACACACACACATGCACACACATACTCAAGCGTTTTCTAATAAATACGTGCACGTTTTAACACAACTCAAGCGAACTTGCGTCAGACGCCGGCATCCGGCAAAGAAAGCATAAGCAACGTCAGAAAAAAAAAAGAAAATAAATAAATAAAGCAAAAAAAAAGGAAAAAAAATCTGTTGAATATCAAATAACAATCACTTGGCAAGCTAAATATATCATTATGCTTAAGTAGCAAAAGGGGATGATGAGGATGGATGTGACGTTGCTGAGAGGTGCGGCAATTTTGTTGTTGGCAATGCCAGCTTAGCACATGTGTAAAGTAGCTTAAAGGCATGTGTAAGGCATGTGGGTGTGGCTTTGTGTGCACAAAAAGTGCGTGTGTGTGTGTGTGTGAGTAAACGCCTGGATTTGGCAACAGCTGCACGCGTCTTATAAACGATTTGGCGCCCTTTTTACACATTTTTCTTTTCTTATTTTTTTTCGCCTCGTTTTTTTCTTTCTATTTATTTTCTTACTTTCACATATCAACCAAAGTCCTTTTCTATGTCGTTGCCGCTTTGGCATTTCTCATATGATTGCTTCTATGCTTTATTTGTGTTTGTGCTTGTGTGTGCGTGTCCTTACTCAATTTCTTATTGTACTCCTTGCCTCAACACTGTCATTTCCTACCTTTTCTGCTTGCTTTCATATAAATTCGAAAATTTACAAATCATTGTGCATATTTGATTTGCATACAATTTTTCTTTTCTAACGCGTTTTTTTATATCTCAATGCCAATACGATTTGTTAGCTTTCATTTTGAATATTCACCTAAACAGGATGCCAATCTTTTTTTTTCTCTGCTTTTTTATTATTATTTCATACTTTATTTTTTACTTTGTCGTATATGTGTGTGTGTGTCAGTGTGTGATGTGTAAGCGAGTATCGACTCTCATGAGACTCACAAATTGCTGCCATTGATTTTTCGTTCTTTTATTTATTTTATTTTTATTTTTTATTATTTTCATTTAAAAATGTGTTGCTTTGTTAAAAGTTTTTTCTTGTTGAGTTGTGTCGTTTTCTTCTTTCTTTTTTTTTTTGGCAGTTCTGGGATTTGCCTGAAAATTATGAGTTGAAATTAAAACACACAAAGGACTTTTGATGTCAAAATCAGCTTAGACAATGAACGTGCATTTGCATTAAGAGTGCTCATGTTTAATTAAGCAATTTTTATACACCTGCTTATATCTCCTTTATTTTTGCTCTCGCTTAAAATAAAGCTCAAAAGATAATTGTAACTTTGTTTTTGGCCAACAATACAAAGACTATTTTAAACAGGAACTTACCAAAAAATAAGAAATTTAATTCATTAACAATTAAAACCAAATCTCAACGTTAGACTGACCTACGCATCATATAGCTCTTAGTAGCATATGTCTTTTCAATATTACAAAAACCTTCTTGAAAAATAATTAAGTACGATTTCAGATAATTGCATTCCATTTTCCATTGAAGCAAATTAATATTAGTTCATAATGTCACAAACATATATTAAGTTGAATAACCGAATGATAAACAAGGACATACACAAAAGATTTTATATCTTCTCTTTTTCTTTGATGTTTAATTATAAATTCTGTGATGCCGTTTAAGCATGCAAGCATATAATTTCCACAAATAATTGTGTTTTAATTATAAAACATGAAAATACAATTTAGCTTTAATAATTGAACAATTCTTAAAGGAAATTAATTAATTGTTTATGCAATTAAATGCATTTTACGCAGAACACTGGTCTGTTTGCTTCTGCTGTTTAAATAAAATACACACTTACGCTCAAGTGTAATTTAATCAGTTTAATTAATGCATCAACACGGCTAATAAGCAACTAATTGACGGTCATTGTTCTATCTAATAAGCTATTCAATCAAGCATATACTCAAGCAATCAAAAGAATTTTGTATATCAAAGGTGTGGCAACGTGCTTGAATTGAAATTTGTTACGTGTCTTTAGCGCTTTGCGTGTTTGTCGCACACATGTGTTAGTGTGACAAACCCACTTTACTTTTACACTCTTTTACTTGGCCATGCAAACGCTCATGCGCTCGCACCCCTTTTTGTTTTTGTTTTATGACTTTATAAGCATTTCAAATTACAGCAACGCCATTTATTTGTCGTCCGTCCTCGTCGTCGTTTTTTCGCGTTATTTGCGCCCACTCGTTTACTGATTTATCTAAATTAATTGTTATTACGCTTATTTGTCACATTTACCACGTTTCATTTATTAAATTTCACAGCGTTCTTTATTCGCTTGTTCGTGTGTGTTGGCCGTTGTTCGTTGACCTGGCAATAATTGTAGAGCACAATATTGGATTTTTTGTGGCATGTGTGTGTGTGAGTGTGTCTATTTGTTGGTGGACATTGGTAAAATTTTACAGTGTTATTTGATTTTAATTGTTACGCATACGACATGTTGGCCAGCAAATTAATACTCATACGCCAAACTGCTTGTGGGCTTATGTATGTGCATGTATGTGTTTCTCTTATTGGCTGTCGCACACTTGCATATATATGAGTCTGTTTTGGTCCATTTTTGCTTTTTGTTTTAACACATAAGCAAAATCCTCTTTTCACCAAACGCTTTTTTGTATTCGTACACTTTTGCCCGTACTTTTGTTCTTGTGCGTTGTTGTTATTGTTGTTTCGCTATCGGTTTTCACTGTGATTAAAAATGCGGCCATATTTCATTTGCTTTCATTCTTGTTGCTGTTGTTGTGCTTGTTGTTTGTTAACGTTTGGTTGTATTTTACGCGCATTTTCTCATACATATAGCCTTGATTGGCGACCGCACAGTATGTTACCGAAAGTCGGGCTAAGTGGCATAGATTTATACAATTTTTTGCTCTTTATTTTAAACATGTTTGGAATTTTATAAAAAAAAAAAATATAACAACCAAAAAACAAATTCAAATGTGTATGTGTGTCGATTCATTGATCGTGATTATTTTTGTTTGGTCATGGATTTTTGAGCAAAAACAAAAAATATGGTATTGCATTTTATGACTTGCATGAGCTTAAAATAATCAATAATCAAGCAGGCTTTTTTCTTATCAAGTATGATAGCATTTTTGTACTTCTTTAATGTATTGAAATGTTTTAAGAAGCAAGAGTAAAGTCATGGCAAGCAAATGGCAGCAACAATGAAAGCGCACAAAGGCGTGCTAACTTATGATCATTGTTGCAACAATTCTTGCTGCTGTTGCTGTTGCCGTCGCTATCAAAGTTATTGTTGCCACTTGCAACGTGCTATCAAGACTGACCCATTTAAAGGAGCAGGCACGCGTTCAGGTCTGCTGCAGCACGTCTTTAAGTCATTTAATCAATGTGCAGTCGTCTGTCTGTGTGTGTGTGTGTTTTACCAGCCGAAGCCAACGCCAACACCAACGCCCATGCGCCATCTTATGAAATTATTATGCCGCAGTGCAAAAAAAAAATGCACGGAGCAAGGCAACTGACGCAAGGCGACACTGACATACAGCGCGATAAAATGTGCAATTGACATTTTGAAGTGGCGCGTGTATGCTATAAATTCAACTACTAACACAACGAAATGCCAAAATAAAAACAAAATCAACAAAAAGAACAGAAATAAGTGAGAAATTTAAGGATTTCAAAAATGGAAAAGAAAAAAATATAATAATTTTCTATGTGATAATAAACAAAACTACGCTGCTTTTGAAAATTTTATAGAACTAAATAAAGAAAGATATAGTCGACTATACTCGATATGTATGTATATTTAATACCCTCTACACTCCAAATCAATAAAAAAAAAGGTCATTTAGTTTATTGGTCTTTGAACGGCAACAATGCAGTGAAAAGAGTATTTTGAGTTATGCATTTTTAAAAAGGTACATTTACTGAGCTTCTACACAAAGTTTCAGGTTTCTACCTTTCATAATTTAGGAGATATAGCAATTTTTTAATACTACTATCTAATTTACCTTACGAATTTCAAGTCTCTTGCTCTCATACGTAGTCTTCGAGCACCATTGGTGGAGAAACATGGTCTTAGTCTCCTTCAGTATGTTATATACATTAAGACAAACTAAATATACCTCAACTACCTTGCTGTATGCATAAAGTATAAACAAATATACCGAATTTAAGCTTTATTGAAAGCACTTAAAGTTCAATATTTTCAATGCGCCTAGAACGCATTTAAATTAGAACAAAAAAAAATATTGTTTCATACGAAAAAGAAACAATAAAAATAAAAAATAAAATAAATGCTAAAGCAGACAATCAAATAATTGTGATCCCAGTTGGCAATGCAAAGGCACGTAGCGACAGCGCCAACATCGATGACGCATACAAATGTTGAAATAGCAACAATAACAACAACAACAACGACAACTCAATGCCACTTCACTTTAGTATACAAGCACAGTTTAGCCTAAAAAAACACACACAAGAGCAAATTTTATTGTATCCATTGAATGCGCTTATGCCACTTACTAACACCAATTGATGAGGATTAGCAACGGCTCAGCAAACCGTCGACACTTTTTTCTACAAGCAAAATATGTTTTATTGTCACAGAAAATGTGAAAGAAAAAAATAAAAAATACCGTTTAATTCAAAGCTCATTAAAACGCTTTTCACACAACTTCTGTTTTCCACACATGCGCCTAATTGTAGACATCAAGATTTGCCATTGTGCACTTGTGTCAACTTGTTGGCAGCATTGCCAGCATTGCCTTGCTTTTTTTGCCGCTTCAGTCAAACTGTTTGCTGTTTGCTGGCATTGTTCGATCTTTCCTGATTCCTCTGTCACTTGCTCAATGTCAGACGCTTCGTCAATGCTGTTGGCGGTTGGCAGCAAAAGTTGCATTTGCAATTGACACGCTGCACACGACACTTCATGCCGTTTCGTCGCTCACTGCTAAGCATTTTGTGCATGCATGCCACATAGCCATGACTCACATCACTTTCGGTTCCTTTCTCTTTCTCTCTCTCTCTCTCTCTGTGCCAATGCAATGACAATTTTTAGTGCATTTTCTGCACGGCATCTGTCAAGGCAATTTGCACAATTGTCGCATGTCTGCATTTGAAGTTGAAGTGCCAAAGACTTCTTCTTCTCACTTGTTCAACAGAATGGTTTAATTATCGCTTGATTGCAAGGACTGTGTGAAGTTTGTTTTTTTGTTAAATGCGTTGATTGACGTGCACAATTGAATTTGATTGCATTAACAAAAACAAGACAAAAACATGTGTCGTTCACTTTATTATTAAATAAAGTTTGTTCTTTTCTTCAGAAGATTTGGCATGAAGCCACTCAGCTTTATAATAGAATTAATTTAAGAAAAAGTAATAAGAATCTATTAGACTTGTTATATGCTTCCTTCAATAATAATTTGTAGTAGTTGAAGATTTCACACCAACTGGCACAGCACACCAACGACAATGTTTGCTTTGTTGTTCTTGATACCTTAATCCTTTCACTAAAATAATCCTTTAACAAAACGACTACAATTTAAATTAATTTAATAGTTAATCCTTCATCTACAACCCTTTTTCCTTGCTAAATTGCTCTTACTTCCAAATTCTTCTATCAAATATAATCCAATAAATTAAACCTCAGCCCATGCTGTGTTTCTTAATAAGGGCAATAAAACCAAATGAGTTGGCATAAAAAAAAAATCCAAAAAAAAAGAAAAAAATTAAATTAAACAAACTAAAAAATATTTCTAATTGTTTTTTGCATAATAGAGTATTTTACGTCACATCCTGTTTGTTCTTGTTGAGCTCAGTGAGCTGACAAACTTCCTGCTTGATTTGCTTTCTTGTATTTCGCGGCTCATTTCATGAAAACACACCATAATAACAACAACAACAATAATAATTTCCGCATTTGTAAACAAAAACAACGTACATAAGTATAAATAGAAAGACATACATATACATACAATAACTTATACAGACCACTGACATAATGAGAAAAACAAACAAATCCGTGTTTACGTGTGTGTGTCTGTTGAGTGGAAAATGCGCTCATGCATGTACACCTGTGTGTCTGTCAGTGTGTTAGTGTGTCAGTTGGCCAAACCGCCTGCCTGGTTGTCTTCCTGTTGGTGTGGCGTGAATGTACGTGCGTGTATGCGTTTCATTTACAATATTCACATTCGTGACACGTGACCAGTTGTGAAAGTGACCAACATGAAATGACGTCGACATCTTTTGCCGCTCTCCCACTAACGTCATTTGCTGCCATCGCTGTCAGTCAGACAGTCATGTCCTTTGCAAGCACACACACACACACACTCACTCACTGACACACATACACACGCACGCACGCACAGCCATGATTTATTACGCGTGATTGGCGTGATTGCCGTTTTTGTTGCCTTTCCGTCGCCCCTCATCTTTGCTCACCACAAACGTTCGATTGTTCAATGCTTTTATTGCCTTCAGTATTGTTCATATTGTATTTGCTTTTATCATCATCATTCATATTATCATCATCATCATCATCATTATCATCATCGTCGTTGTTATTGCGCTCGTTGTTATACAGACTGTGGAAATTGGCATTGTATGTCAATTGTAAGCGCACCATTCTCAATGCAAATGTTTGCTATTTCTTTGTTTTTTTAAAAACAATTTTTATTTTACTTTACTCATTTGAGTATGATTGAAAAGCTATTAAGAAAATGCTAATTGTAAATATTTTATCAAATTGAAATTTTTGTTGCATACTTTAAAGCGTTAGCTTCAATTTGTCGCTAACACAGGTTTCGCACTAACTTTGTCACCGACATAATTACGCACAATTAAGCCAATTAAGCGTCATGCTCATAAAACAATGTCTCACCATCGCCTAACATCATGCCTCCTCATGCACGCCGCCGTCGTCAACACTTCTATAAACGTTGTCAGCATTCACGTACGCGAGCTCGCGAATAATTCTCACTTGTAATTGGTGTAATTGAGTGCAAGCAAAGGAAAAATATTTCGCATGCCAGCAATTAACATAAATTTTCACGTGACGCTAATGAAAAGCACAATACAGACTACAAAAAAAACACAACGCAAATAAAAAACCGTAACTACAAAAAAGGGGGCGGCGGTATATGCTGAACAAAACACGACAAAAGTAAAGGATAATAAAGGATTCATTGCTGCATTGAAAACGATAAGCAAATTGCACAAGCATAATTGTCGAGCGTGACAAATGCGAGTCATGAATATTTAATTCAAATGTGCTGTAGGTGTATGTATCTGTGTGTGTGTGTTGTGTGTGTGGGTGTTAAAATGTTATGTAACACACGAAAAAAAATAGTGTGCACTGCGAAAAACTGCAGAGGCGTTGAAGATTAAGTACCCGCATAGTTTATGACAATTGCAACAAAAAGCATTAAATATTTTAATAAAAATAAATGCAAATAATAAAACTTGTTAATTTAAGCGTGTTATTTATTACTACAGAGTGATGTATGTTGGCATTTGATTTTTTCCAGTGGGAGATAAATGCATGATGTACTTATGAACAAACAGATACAAATGTATCTCTGAGAAACTTTTATAAATGAGTATAAATGTAATATTCTTATAACCCATAAGCCAGAAACGTTGAGTTTAGTTCTTTATATTCAGTCAAATATATTTAAAATATATATTTAATTAAAATATTTTTTACGTTATCAATGGCAGATTTCTTCCCTAGTCTTTTACTTAATTTATCTAACTTTTTCTATCAAATTTTTTTCACATCTTTATATAATTGTTTACCTTTCGATCTCAAGATCTAAGTGCTTTAACTTGAACCAAAACGATATTCTTAACCCTTGTCTCTACTCATAAAGTTAATTTAATTGCATTCATTAATTATACTTCCCGCAAACCCATTTTTATGCTTTCTACAGAGTTCCATGTCCAATTGAACACAAGTCACACGACATTTGCCGAATGTCAATCCAAGTCATGTGTACAATGTTGCATTATTCAAAAGACATGCACTTAAAAACAAAACACAACTAAACAACATAAAGTGCTTTACACAATATCCGCCACTCATACCACGTGCATTTTACATAAGCGTAACGAAATGAACAACTTTTATCCATGACACTTGTCTACTAAATGCATTGACGACCGATATGGTTGTGCTACTTTCTTACTTACTAACTTACTTACTTGCCAACGTTTTTATAAAATTATTTTTCTCGTTAAAACATTTTCCAGGAATTGATTGCTTTCAAAGATTCTCGGAACAGCCAAAGTATACCGAAGTGAATCCAGGACAGGACGCGCTACTCACATGCAAAGTAATCGATAAGCGTGGCTCATGTTCATGGCAAAAGGATAACAAGGTAATTAACAACATACACAAGTGCACATGCATGTAACATAAAATGAATGTACACATACACATGCACACACATACATATACTGTTATAAAAATTTAATATAATAAAGCTCAAGTTACTTGATTGCTTAAGCCAAACGTTGAAGTTAAGCAAAAACGTGCTTTCCATGCAGCAAAAGTTTATAAATATTTTCATTAAAGTTATAAGTCATACATACAAATATACACACACACACACACACAAACATAGATATGTGTATTGCCAGGTGTTTGTGTGTGTGCGTGTGTGTGCGGATTGATCAACGTAACGTGCTCATTTGTATGCAACAAACGTTTTGTGGTTCAATTATGTGTTTGTTCTTTGGTTTCGATGCCAACTTGCCAAAAGGCCAAACATTTCAACAGCTACCAAAAGTATTAACTGGTTTTGTTTTTTTTTTTTGTTTTTGCTGGTTTTGTGCCGTGTCAGCCATGCCAACAAGTCAATAAGGTTTGCCAATGACTTTGATAGCTTTGGCAAGCTTAACTACATGTGTATGTGTGTGTTGCATATATTTATATACTTACAGACATCCGTTGATTTATACACGTACTAAATATTGATGTACGCGCATAAATAAATAAAGTTATATAGTAAACTTTTAGGCGTTTCTACACAGTGTTATGGGTGTGTACAATGATAACTTTAAAGTAGCGTCATTTAATATGTTATTGAGCAAGAGCAAGGGGTCATCAATAAATACATGAAACATGAGCTGAGCACGTGATACTTTTACAAGTCTTTTACATTAAATGATTGACAATTTAAGTAAAGAGTGCTTGAATTCTATTGATCCGTATTTCAGACAGTTTACTTTATTCTATTGTGGCGATTAAAGAGGCGTAACATATGTTTTCAAGCCTTAAATAACAGACGGCCGAAAATATGTTGAAAGTTTCAAACCAACCAAGAAAAGATCTTTAGTGAATGTATTGTGCCTTAACGCCGCCATTCTTAAGGATATTTTCTTATACAAAAATGCACAAGAAACCGTAATTCCAAGAAATGCACAATTCCAGTAGCGCTTTAAAATTCCAAATCTTCATGTGCTTCAACACACGTACATCAATTTGAATACTATTTTGAATACAGCAATTGACAGCGACGGCTGTCTTCATTTGCATGCGCGTCTATACCGGAAATGCTGAGTATGAAAATGCAGATACTGGCAAACAGATACTTTGACGTCTGTTGGCTAAGCAAGCAAAAAAAAAGAAAATAAAACAAACATATGCATAACTCAAACAGCATTTGAAGTGCACTTTTTCATATGCTGCTCAGCGCTTGTCGTACTTTAAAATGTTTAGTTACATTTATTTGACTGTTACTCATGTCGTTGCGTTTTTTTTTTTCACCCTTTTCTCAGTTGCTTATAATACACATATATGGTTGCCGTTACAGTTAGATCATCATTTGCATGCGCTTTCGTTTACAATACAACTGACGGTCATTTGAAATTCAACAATAATTTTTGCATATTTATCTCGTTTACACAAATATATCTTTGCATAAATATAACTTTTTTCTTTTGTTACATATTTCACTCCCTTTTTATTTTTATTGAAATTATCATAAGTAGTTGATATTTGCGCATGTATGTATGCAACATATTGTGGCAGTTTTCTTACGTACAGTTTAGCTTCTTATGGCCATTTTGGCAAAGTCAATTTTTGTTATCGTTCACCAAAGTATGCAAAGTATCGCAAAAAACTCACGCAATTTTATTACTTTGCTAGCGGTGAGTTGACTTAAAGTTGATCTTGCATTCAATTGGAAATGTTGATTTTGCATAAAAAACAGCAAATCAAAGAGTTGAGAACAAAACAAACTTTCATTGCATTAATACGTGACAATGAATGTTGTTTTGACTGAAGAGCTAACAAATACTCTAAAAAATAAGTGGCTTAAAGGCACAAGTTAGTTGAAGTGAACCTTAGGTAAACTAAGAAATATATTACGTATACGTAATGTGCTCAAGCTTGAATTAGAACACTACATGAGAAAAGTTAAAGTAAAATGGGAAATAAAAACTAATTATATTTATAAAAACTTTAAACCAAAACTAAAAAGGCCACAAAACAAACTTCTAACATTAAATAACTTTAAGCGCTAGACAGCCTTATATATATATATGCCGCTATGTAACATAGGATTATTCATTTTAGCAACATAGCTAAAAATATTCACAATTGAGTTTAATTTCAAATCAAAACACAAAACCACACTCAGGGCTCAACCATTTAGAAGATATGATGCTACACATACATACTAGTCTTCTTCATACATACTTTCTTAAAACCCTCCTCTCCCTTTTTTTGCATTGTTGACTACAAACAGTTTTTAGCAACATGAAAATTTTAACAGACATACAAACATACATCGTTCAAATCACTTAAGCTGAGCATACTTTTCACATTCATTATGAAAATTGTAATCAATTTAAATAAATTTCACTCAATATCATTGCACTTTGCAACAATTCAAAGCAGTTGCATTTGAAAGCCCCACAAACTCTCAGTGTGCTACAGCTTAGCACATGAATGTTGGCCAACAGAGCTCGGTCAATCGTCATCATCATCATCGATTTGTAGACTCACATACAATAAATTGCACAACATTTTTAAGTACACAAATAACGATGAGCAAATATGAACCGAAAAATATTTTGTTGTTGTTACCTTACCGTTGCGTATTGAAAACTATTCGAGTCATCTTTGTTGGTCTCTCGACGTAACTGGCAAAGGAATTTCGTCAGCCAAATGCCAAACAAATATAAATACACAACAGCAACAACAACTACAACAAATATTGTATTTATTTGTAAGGATTTTTGCATGTTGCTTTGCATGTGCGACAAAAAGTTCATTGATGCCAACAAATAACCACAAAACTGTTTATAAATCGATTTATAAGCGTTGTCCCTGCCACAGAGTAACCCTTTTCTGTACGTTAGATTTTTCTTTTTTTTTTTGCTTAAACTTAGTTGATGATGAGCCAAGCAGAGGCATGGCTTACATGGTTTCAGGCACAATTTATATTTATACAAATATAATTTTCAATAAAATTTTCTATCACAAACAAACAAAATACAGAGGAATTCCTATGGCAAAAATGTGTGTTATACATTTCATATAACACTTGGCTTATGTGTCTGGTTAGGCGAGAAGTATGTTTGTTAGGCGGGGAGGGGAGGGGGGTGTTTGTGTTAGCTATGCATAAATGACAGTGTGCGGTTTTAGTGCATAAATATTTGCTAAAAATTTAAATACAAATCGTGCAATAATATTCTGTAACAAAGTGATTTTATAGAAAGTTTTTTTCACTTTATATATTTTGATTTTATTTTGTGGCTTTTTGTGTGTCTTCGTGTGTGTGCGCGCATACCTGCATTGGCATTTGATATTATTCTACATAAACGGAAATTGCTTCGTCTATGAAAACTGTGCAGCTTCTGTAATTTTGTTGTGTTGGCAAACATTATTTTGGTAAAACGTTTTGTTTATAAATTTTAAATTCGAGCGAGCAACTTAAAATTCAATTTAAAGAAAATTTTTTATCAATCAATTTACGTAATATTAGATTTTCGATATAATAAAAATTAAAAATGTTTTATTTTTAATTAAATTAAATTGTAAATCTTAAATATTTAATACCAATAAATAGTAAAATGCAATCAAATAATCAGACAACAAATTCCAAAAACAAAATCATACTCTTCACACTTGTCGTCTGTCAAACGAAACAAATAAAACTAAAATCATATTTATTTTGCCTAAAGATTTGTTGAAATTACTAACACACACACACGCAGTTGCATAAACAAATAAATATGAAATAAGAATAGTCTGAAATCAGATATTTGATTTCATATTTCTAACTTAACATAAGCAACAAAATATTTGCTTGATTGTTGTTATTTCTATGCTTTTATGTATAAAATATGCTTGCATATTATTGTATAAGCAACTTGCTATTTGCTTACAATAACAATAACAACAACAAATGAAGGACACCAATGACGTGATCAAATATTTTTTGATTTATGCATTTTGATTTCATTTATTAAATACCATTTTCCTTTTTAATTTTTTTTTTTATAGTTTAATCTTAATTTAAAATCTTGAAGTGCAATAAATAATGTAAAAATAATAAAATTTATACCAAAAATAATATATTTATGTGAAAATTAAATTTATGCGAAAAGGTGTTTGTCGCATTTTTGTTAAATGTTAAAATTTTAAAATCACTTTTTTTCTTTTGTCATTTTGTTTTTCTATAAACTTCATTTGCATGTTTTGTTGACACATTTTCATTCTGTGCGTCAACCGCAAACATGACATTTTAATAAAAATTTTATTTACATTTTTATATATTTTATATTTTATGCAGAACAAAAACCAAAAAAAAAGAGCATGAGCAAATGTTGCACAGTGAAAAGCCACAAGATTGACATTGAGTAGACCACATATTGTGTCTACTACGGCAATTATTGCCGCGTTTTAATTTATAAAAAAAAGAAAATGAGAACAAGCAAGAATTTAATACAAGATTAATGCAAATATATATATTGTTTAACACGACGTATACGTAATATTGCACTTGAACGTGAGAAACAAATAAATGCTAATAAATTCAAATAAAATACACGTAAATTGCTAATTATCTTTTAGAAATAACAAAATTTGTGCAATTTTTAAGCATATTTAACGTTTGTCTGACAAAAGATAAGCCAAGACAAAAACTAATTAATTAAAGCAATTAGAAAGAAGGCAAACGTGCCATTGATATATTTCTTCAAATGCAATTAGACACAGAAAAACAAATGATAGAAATAACGGCAACTACAGCAACAGCAACAGCAACAACAACAGCAACAACAACAACAACAACACAAACATGAAAGAGTAGCATAAATACTTAAATGTTAACTATGCACAAAAGATCACTAATTGTAATTTAATTTCCAATTAGCAAACAAACTAATTCTAGACTCAAGCGAAATCAAGCTGAATGAAAACACACACACACAAAGATATAAGCATAGACACACGCAAGCATACAAATGAAGCAAAGTTCAAATAGAAGTTTAGAAAGCACGAATGACACGGAGACAAGCGGCAAGGCAAAGTAAAGAAAAACAACAAAGGCGAGAGCGCACATAACAGACAGACAGACAGCCAGAGAGACAGACAGATAGATTGTCAGTGTGTCAGAGTGTCAAGCAAAACGTCAGAGGGACAAAGAAAAGAGCACAACAGATGAAGTGCCCAAGCCAGGCAAATTCTGACAGTAAAGGCGAAGCGACAATCGGTCATGGTGATTTCTCTGAGTGTGCTTTGGGTTTGAATTTAAGCGTAGCGAAATTTATACGCAATTGTAGCAACAACAACGACAACAACAACAAGTTGTAATCAAGCACCAACAACATGACACAGCAACAACAGCAACAACAACAACAGAACAAACGCACATAGTTGCATGCTTCTGTGTATATATTCGTGACTCAACATTTTGAAACGTTGGAAAATTACACACTTCACTACATTTCACAAAAGTTTAACATGCTAAACATGTCGCACACACAGACAGTAAGACAGACAGACGGACAGACAGACAGCAAGAGAGACAGGTTGGACATAGAAGTGACTGCCAACCAACAGCAAAGCTCATTTGTTGCTGTATCATTGCGCCTTGTGTCATCATGCATTTTATAGTGGTGGCTGACTTACTTCAGCTCAATGCTCATTGCATTGTTTTAGTTAGCAAGCAGACACACACACACACACGCACAAGCACACACACAGACATTTTGCATATAGAATTTCAAGTAAACGACGCTTCATTTCAACTCTTTTTCTCTTTCTCTTTCACTCTCTCTCTCAGCCCGTTGGCATTTATGCAAAGAAATACGAATGGTCTGCACGTCCATCGAGCGACAGCGGCGGCAGCAACATTGGCGGTTTGCATTTGGATTTACATCCGCCACCAATGCAAATCGGTGGCGATTGCTCCTTGTGGATACGCACAGCAACACTAGACTTTGACGATGGCCTGTGGGAGTGTCAGGTGACAGCAAGTGATTTTACCACACAGGATGCACTAACCAGTCAACCGGTCCGATTGGTCGTACGTGGTAAGTTTAAGCAAAATGAAAATCGAAACGAAACGAAACGAAACGAATTGAATTCAATCCAATACAATCCAACTTGAAACGTATAATGCCTGTCAAATGATGGTTTACTACAGACGCATTTGCTATGAGAGCATTGTCATTTCATCAGACGATAATGTTAATAATGAACATGCTAATGATGGCACTGCAGTTGTTGACACGTGTCGTTTTGTTGTATTTGACTGTATGAAAGATGATTTAGGATTTGTTTGGTAGCAATTCGGCTAGAGGCGAAATAAAGGCACATATATAATGCACACTATTTATTGGCTTTTCATGCAAGCCTTGCTTAAACTCAAAGCATTTGTAGGACACCTATCAAAAATACTTCTTATTTCTTAAAAAAATTAGCAAACAAAAGACAGCTTGATATTTAAATGCAAACTATAAACTTGCAGACTTTTCATCTCAAATTCGTGCTTAAGATTTTTCTAAACTAATCAAATATTATTTCTATTGCGCAAACCAACAATTTCAATCCTAATAAGTAACTCAGTTTCACTTTTGCAAACCACTCAGCAATTTCAATGCGACAGAAACGTGTCCTTAATCAACAGCACATTCTGTCATGCTTGTCTCCGTTGCTCGGCTGTGTGTGCCAATTAGTATGCTTAGTTGTATGCACGATTTTAATTAAAATGCATGCAACACCAGCAGCAGCAGCAACTACAAGAAACAACAACAGCTAGATCAGCTTGACCGTCAACAGCAACAAGAACAAGCAAAGCGACAAAATCATAGCACAGTTTAGACCATGGCTATGTACATGACATTTATTATGGCCACAAACCAAACAACAACTAATCTTTGTATTAAATCTCATACCAATTTGCTTACTCATTCATTTGTCTTCCTTTTACTCCCTTTCTCCATCGCTCGCTGCCATTGCTGCACACTTTTACATTTCACGGCAACAATTTAGTGGCGCCACAACGACCACGCCTTGAGTATGAAGGCGTACACGTACCGCCTGGTCATAATATCACCGTTGATGCTGGCGCCGTAGCAACAGTCAAGTGCATCTCACATTATGGTAATCCACCGGCAACGCTCAAATGGTATCTGGGTAAGTTTCCGTGCCTTTCAAGCAATCTCTGTCTCTCTCTCTCTCTCTCACACACACAGATTTCTGTTACATTGTATGGTGTATATTTTAATTGCTGTTGACATTGGCAATTGTTGCATGTTAATTAATTTTTCTTTGTGTCTCTCTCATACGTTTTATAGGTGATCAGGAAATTATACCGATACATCCACAAACAAATACCACCGAACCGGATAATCCACGTACATGGTCAGCCACCTCGGTGGTGCAAGTATCAGCGATGCGTGAACGTCATGGCGATATGTTGCGCTGTTTGGCTTATCATGAATCTTATACGGCAAAATCGGTGCCTGTCGAAGCGCGCTTGGATGTCAAATGTGAGTGTTAATTGTTCTATTGAAATCAAGCCTTTAGAGTAAAAGTAAAAGGATTCCATTCAGGCAGTCATAGTACAGCGAATATCGCGTATAATGTTTTAGTGTACAGTTTACTCACTGTACAGTGAATGATAACGTTGAAAAGGATACTGAGAGGAACTTCTGAGAGCCTCAGAATAATTAAGAAAAAATAATTGATATTTACCATTGAAGACATTTACTCATTTAATATTCACTGCACTCATAAGTTCATTTGATGTACACAGTTTAGTAAGACAACATACCATAGCATTCACTGAGCCTAAGTACACTTATAATTTGTACTTTCTCGCTTTGGCTTGTATGAGTGCATTGTACAGCGTTAGATGAGTACATTAAATATGTATAGTACTGATAGTAGTGTCGACTCTGAAATTGAATGTATTCATGCAGACCTCTCGTAGAAATACGCAGTTGCACAAATTGGCTAGTCTCGCATACACATATATATGTGCTATCAACTTTACCCAGGCAATTTGGCTTCATGACGAACGAAAGAGAGTGTTGAAGTCAGCAAAACAATTAAATTACAAGCAATTTTCAACAATTTCCTATTAAGTTAAACAAGGCAAAAAGATTGCCTCAAACTATCTGTTTACGTTGCAACGATAGGCAGACAAACTGACAGATGGACAGACAGAAAGACAGAAAGACTGACAAAGCGAGCATTTCAAGAATGAACAGAGTCAAGTTCTACAACAACATGTTGTTCCTGTTGCAACTTTTCCTATCTTGTTGACTCATTTGTTATTTTATGTTTGTTTGTTTGTTGTTGTTGTTTTTTGTTTTTGTTTTTGCTTTTGCTTGTTTTTATACATCTTTTACCGTTGGCTTACAGACGCGCCAACCATTCGCCTAATTGGCTCACCGGAAATCGACTTGGAAGAGGATAAGGATGCGCTCATCTTACGTTGCGTTGCCGATGCCAATCCGCCGGCAAGCATCGTTTGGCGACGTGCCGGGCGCTCTGAAATTGCCAGCTTACAGGTAAGTTGCAACAAATTGTTGTTATTATTGTGTGCGCTACGAAAAGTTATAGTAATTTTGCCAAAAAAAAAAAAAAAAAAAAAATTGCAGCAAAACGTCGAAAAGAACACACAACTAAAACTGATTTTCTGCTTATTTATCTTAAGTGTAGTCATTGAGAAATTTTCGTAATTGTATTAAATGACCGTCTCACCTGCTCTATAATTTTCTTCCTGCCTTTGCCGTTGCCGTTGCCATTGCCTGCTCATGCACACATCAGGAAACATTGCAATTGCGTCCAGTCGGTCGACGCGATGCTGGTCTGTATACCTGCCAAGCGCAAAACTCAGTCGGCACTTCGGAGCAGCTTTCCGTGCAGTTGGATGTTAAATGTGAGTATGACGTAATCGAATAGAATTTTTTTTTTCTTCAACAATTTTTAAAGCTTTTTAACGCAAGTGTTTTCAATTAGTGTTTTTTTTTTTTATTGCTCTATTGATGAAAACTTAATTCTGTTATTTATATATTTTCGTGTTTTGTTTTGCCAACAGATCCGCCGAAAATTATTTCAGCTGGTCCTGATCGTCTGACAACAGCGCCGCTGTTCAGTCCCGCTGCATTTGAGTGTGTCGCCGAAGGCAATCCAATGCCAACATACAAATGGGTGCAAAGGTAAGTGCCAACGCTGTGCGCTATTTTAGACAGGCTAGTTGCCGCTACCACACACACACACACACGTATATTTTATAACTCCGTCAGCTTGATTGCTATATTAAAAGCCGCCATTTTGTGACCAGCTTGGCAGTCCCAGCTTCAATTCAAACCAAAGCGTATAATTCAAAATAAAAAAAAAAAAATAAATGAAAACCGCCGCTGGGCGCTTGAAGTGCGCAACGAACCAAAAATTTCCATTAAGAAATTTTCGCAGCGATGTCTACACTTTGCACTTCCGGGCGCGTAAATTCTTCTGCTCCTTCAACTTTGTTTTGGTTGCAAGCAACACAAAAAAAATACAAATTTAAGCCAAAAAAAAAGAACGAAAAATCGCTTTTGCAATCCACAAAATGCACTGCGGCCGCAAGGCATTTTGCGCGAGCGGTTTCTGTAAATCTTTTTTTTTTTTTTCGTCTATTTTTGTGCTTTTCTTCTTCGCTTTTCTCACTGTGCCATGTACTTTTTGGCTCATACAACTTGTGTCTGCCGTTGGGCTTTGACAGCGCTAACCACGACTTGAGCATATCATCAACATCATTGTCATTATCATGTTCGCAACATCATTATTGTCAACGTCGTCATCTTCGTTTGCGTTGCCATTGCATTTTTGTGTCATGTTTTCATTTAATTTATATTATTTTTATGCTTGTTCTGAACTTTGTTCAACTTGGGCAACAACTCACTTTATATATGTACATGTATGCATGTATGTGTGTGCCATTTGCTGTTCTGACTGTCAGTTGCTGTTGCTGTTGCTGTTGATTGTCCTGCGGCCATGTTCTTTCGCTCTTAAGCGCCTTCACTGCGTTTGTACGTTGACACTCATAAAATACATATATGTAAAAATGTGCTACGCTCTTTTGTTAAGTCGTTTGTTTCCTTAATTAAAAGTCTACATTTCATTTATAAGAAAAAAAATTATATTTTTCTTCTTTTTCTTTTTTGTTTTTATTTTTATTTATCTGCGGCACACGCGATTTATTTATAACATATCACTTAAAGAAATTAAGTGTGTTTGTGCGTGCATATGTCATATATATGACATGTCATATGACTTGTTATCTTTATGTGTTGCACATAATGAATTTTATTTGAACGTTTGTGCCAGCAGATAAAAAGGTTTATTGCTTTCGTATTAAGTATACGTGATGAAATTTCTTTTTAGTTTACTTCGTGTGTAACTTGACGCAATCTTTGAAGTTGCTCGTTTCGTTGCATTTCTTGCACATACCTTTTAAAAAGCCAGTCCTTTATAGAAGCTTTCACTGTACATACATATTCACTTCAAATGTTTATTTATCAACAAAATATGTGCAAGCAGTTGCATTGCTTCACGCTTTGACTATCACATATCCGGTCTCACCAAGCCTGCATCCGTAACACCATCGCTCCATTAGTGCATGACTTAGTTGAAGCTTAACGAAAAAACCAAACTAGATAAACCAAGAAAGCACAAAAAGCGCACGCTAATGAGGTTTTTCGCTTTATCTCATGCATGCTGTGTTACTCATACTACACACACTCACACATATGTACATAGATACCAGACGTATAAAATACATTTCCCGTACGTGTTTCCGTTTCCTGTTGCATGCATTACACTTTTACGACAGGAACCGCGTATGCATCGTAAACCACTAACCAAACGAACTACCGACCAGCCCCCCTCCCCCCACGCGCCCACTGTGCTTGTGCGCAAAGTAACATGTCGATGTTGTTTCTGTGTCTGTGTCTGTGTCTGTGTCTGTGTTTGTTCCGAAGTCATTTTAATTAGTTGTGTTGCGGGCAAGTTGAACGTGTGCCGAAAAGACATTTTGCAAGAAAAAAAAAATAAAGGAACACACACACGTAAATAGAAGTGCAGTCGTCCTTTGTAACAAATATTTGCGGTTCTTGAAATTGCATGTTGAAATTGCTTAACAAATTATTTGATTCTAAGCTGTAATTAGTGTTGTAAAACGTATATATGTATACACTATCATCAGTCTAAGAAAACATTGATTTTAGTTTCGAAACGAAAAAGATTCGTCAATTGAGATTCCAGAATTAAACTTATCAACATCAAATACGGCTAAGTTGCATTATGCTATACGTCACATAAAACAGTCTAGCCTTAAGCTCGTACAAACTTCAAATGTAGACTGCCTAAAGAAGCTCAGTGTAATGATAATGGTAATTGTAAAACGAAAGCAGATTTAAAATGTCTTTCATTTTGTAATAGATACTACAAAGAATAATTTTCAACATCTCTTTGACATTTTCCATCGGAAATTTTTATCTCATTGCTTTTGCCTATACAAGAAAGCACTTAACTAATTAACTTTTAGAAAAACGTAATCGTATTTCAACTATTCCGCCTACAAATGAAACATGTCACAAAAAAAAGCCTTCAGACTAAAATATTTTCAATTTGGCCGCACTTAAATCACTCAATCAGGCAAGCTACCAAAAGGAACTTAAAATTTTGCTTAGCAAAGAATGTGAAACTATAAAAAGGCAAAGACAAAGAAATTCGCCTGTCACATTGATTTATGTGCATTACATTTCTAGACAAGTTTTTTTTGCTTGTCTAACTTGTAACTTTTAAGACTTGCAACGTTTGACGAATTTCAGTTTTGCATAACAAAAAATGTTCTAATTTATTTGCTTAATTGTCGAAAATTTTGTTTTTAAATCCAAAAAAAACTAAATATATGTCTTACAACTTCACAGAGCTTTAGTTATGTCCAAAGTATTTTTGTTGTTGTTTTTTTTTTCATTTTTGCAACGCAACATTTGCAATATCAAAAAGCATGCAGCAAATATTTGTTTACAGCGTTAAAAGCCAAAGCTGTGTACACGCCGCGAAAGAAGTAAAATAACTCATACGCAGCCATTTTTAATATTGCGCGTACGCTGTTGCATACTTTCGTGCGCTGTGCACTCTCTGTGCGACTCTTTGTTTGCGGGTGTCTGTGCTGTGCTGTGCTCAGCTTGTGCGCTTGCTGCTATGCAATACACGTTGTATGCATGCATTTTTTTTTTTTTTTTACTTTTTTTTTTGGTTTTTTTTTTGCTTTTGTAGTCATGTCAGAGTTCAAAGCTGATGCAAAGAAATATTTGCCAACATACAACGAAAACATGCGAAATATTTCTATAAGTCAGTATGAGAGATAACGCATAAAAGTATGCAGCAAAGAAAAATTCAACTCAAAGCGAAAATCACATCGCTTGCATAATGATTTTTCTTTCTTTTTATTCTTAATTTTTATTTTACTTTTATTTTTCTGTTTTTCGCCACACATAAAATCAATTTCATATTGCCAAAGTAGTGAATGCAATAAAATAAAACAAAATAAAATAAGTTTCAAGTTTTTCATACATTTTTTTTTTAATTTCTTCCGATAAATCATTTTTCTTTAATACATTTCTTTCTTATTTTTTCTTCAAAGAATCTCACATGGCGCCAAGTTTATGGAGCGCGGCAACGAGCCACGTTTAGTTATCGATAACGTCACCTATGACTATCAGGGCGAGTACGAATGTCGCGCAACGAGTTACATCAATGGCCAAGAGCGCGTGGCCATATCCGAGCCAGTGTCGCTACAAGTTGTGGGTAAGTTACATGATATACACTGTACGAGCGTGCAGGAGTTGTTGGTAACATTGTTACTGTTGTTGTTGTTGGTGTTGTTGGTGTTTGCATTTCTCATGTGGGTGCGCTGAACTCTGTGCAAAAACCGCAACCACAACGTCACAGAATATGACTCTACAACATTGCATGAAAAAAAAGAACAAAAATGAAAAAAAAATGTCACAAATGGTTTATAAACAAGTAAGTAAAAGATATAAACAAAAATGTTGCAAAAAAAAAAAACATTAAAAAAACAACAAAAATCACAGGAAATATGATATATGACAATGTGTGTGAAAACGACGCTTTACCAAGTTGACAACCACAGAAAAGCAACAGCAGGCCATGCTGTGCTTAAAAGTTCAATGGTTACAATTTTCATACAGAACTCTTTGACTTGGTTAACTTGTTCGACTTTATGCATCGCTTTGCAACACTGGTTGGCCAACTCCTTCAGTTAACAAGTGAAACAGCAGAGTCGTCATGCTTTGTGTAATGTTTATTTGAGAACGAATTGTCACTATTGAATGTTGAACTTTAAACATGCCTTTTTGGAAATAATATAAGCCTACATGACTATTTAGTTACGCTACACATGAATAATAATGCAAAACCTACAGTAGCAAATCTTTAGTGATCACAAATGATGCTTTCTATGACAAATTTTGAAGTTCTAACAAAATTCATTCACAAATAGGAGTCGATAAATATGTAAATTTGTAACTTGGTAAGCTTGAGAAAAATTATGAATATAAATTTGACCCAGCCATGAGCATTATTATAATAACAGTCCGAGTATATATTTTTCTTGTATAAAATATTTCTAAGCAAAATGAAATATATTACAATAAATCTCACCAAATATTTCTTCATAGCTTAACATCTAAAGTCCATTAAAGCAATTCACAGACGCCACAAAATCGCAACAAGCAAATTCCTCGTTGCGCTTCTCTGTTGCAATAACCGCAGTGCAACATTAAAATCCGCTGTTGCTCTGCTTTGTTGCTTGCAACTTCCGAATACACATTTTTTTTCTTGTTTATTTTTGAAGTAAATTTAAAAAACCAAAGCACAAAACAACATTGAATCAAAATGAACTCTTGACCACACAAAAAAATAGTTGCCGAGCTACACACGGCGAAGCAAAAAAAGAATTAAATATATTTTTGTGTACATATAAACCCACATATTTAAATTTACTGCTGAATACCACAGCACGTACATAATTTATGACCGACCAAGGACACGAGCAATTTAGCTGCAACCTAGAATAAAAAAAACAGTCTGTTCGTTTGCGTTCGCTGCTGTTGCTGTTGCTGTTGCCGTTGTTCCTGCTGCAGGAGTCAGCCCGACGACAAAGTATGCAGTGAAGCAACTAACTAACGAACTAACTAACTGACGACGTCTGACAAACGCCACAAAAACTGGTAAAGGCAGAAAAAAAACAACACAACGACAAAAAAAAGTTACAGCAAAAAATGCTGCTCATTATATGTTGCTACGGCACTTGGCAACATTTGCTGTAGCTGATAGACGCGTTCAGCGTCTGTTGTTATTGTCGTTGCAGTTGTTGCTGTTGAATACATTTGTGTGCGGTCAACATGCATGACCACAATGGCATGTTGAATATGCAAGATTGTACCAAAATGTGCAGGCTTCGAAGAAATATTTTAAACGGTTTATATTTTTTGGTAAATAAGAAATATGTAACAGACGTCTTTTTTTTCAAGAATTTTTAAACTCAAATTTATTTTAAATTAATTAATTACATAATTTTCAACAAAAAAAAGCTACTTGAATAAAATTTCAACTAGACTGCTTTTTGTTTGTATAAGCCACCACGTTACATTAGCTATTTCATTATTGTACACATTTGCTTAAAATAAAATAGAAATCAGATAATAAAATTTTTAATAAATGTTGCTTATTAATTATTATTGTCATTATTTATTATTCGAAAATGATATTAAAAAAAAATTTTAGTCGTTCTATAAATTTTTGAGTTAAATAAGAAAACTTTTCCTGGCAACTAAAAGTATTATATAAAATCACAAATTACTTAACCAAAACCAAAGCGCAAAATGCCACAATTATTTACTAGGCTACCACACAATGCTTAAGTCAGCGCAATAACTTTACAAGAACATGCCATAAGTTCAGCTTGAATGGCAGTCTTAGCAATGCCGCAAAGGAAAATAACTCTTAGTCAACACTGAAAATGAAACATGCAAAATTGTGGTTGCAATTACTTTGGGCTTTTGTTGACCAAAGAAATTTGCTTTTATTTTGCACTTACATATATGTAAAGACATATGCGGTTACGATAATTTATTACGCATACTAACAGCACTTTTCCGTCTCGTATTTTTTCAGGTGCACCGCAAGTGTTACGTCTACATCCATCCATGCATACCGTCTCTGTTAAGCGTGGTGAGGCAGCCAGTCTCACGTTGGTCGTTTGTGCCGATCCAAGGCCACATCGTGTTGCTTGGGAATGGGGTTCTTTGCGTCTGGATGCTGGTTCGGTCATTGGTACGTATGAGTGATATCAATTATGGTAAAAAAAAAAATAAAACAAAAACAGCAGCAATTTTATAGACCAACTGGCAAAAAAATAACGGAGATTTTATGTGATATGCTTACACTTCATTAGACGATGAATTAATCAATTAAATGCTTAATTTCGCAAATCAAACGATCTATAAACTAATTAGTTACGAAAGCAGAACGTGCGTGAGGCTACGTTCTATTTTTGTGCTTGTGTGTCTGTGTGTGTGTGTGTGGCAGTGTACATGTGTCAAAAACAAACACGAACTGAGCGTAACAACCAAAGTGAATCACATACGCTTGAGTGCTCATTAACAAACCTTTTGCAAGCAAGCGAATTTGACAGTGGACACACATGCCGCAAACAAACTTGCGCTTATACAAGCATAACAGATACACACACACATACTTACGCACGCACACACACACACACGCACACACATACACACATTTAGAAATCAAGACAAATTACATGGCGAACGCTTGGCAACGCTGCCATGTCATGCTGCGCGTTCGTTATTCGTCGATGTCTGCCATTGGATAACGACAACTAAGCTGCTCTGACAGCTAGCGAGAAAAACCTTACATTCAGTTTAGTTGCGCGCAAAGATCATTTCAGTCCCACATTGCTGCCTCTGCCACCATTGACACACAAAAAAGCAGTCAAGCCAAGCCAAGCCAAGTCAGTCAGCCAAGTTAGATAGACAGACGGGCAGAGAGACAGACAGACAAACAGCCAACCAGCTAACCAAACAGCCGAAAACAACCAGCTAACGAGCAAGGAAGCAATTGCATGTCAGTAGCCGCTTAACTCACGCGGCAACTAAGAAAGATAGAATGAAGGCTTTACTTTTTGCCTCACTGTCTGTCTCTCTGTCTGTCTGTATATGTACATGTGCACGTGAGGGTGTGTGTGTGTGCAACGCGTGCATGTTACATTTTTCAAGCACGCCAACAAAACCGAAATCCGCAGTATCTGTAATCCTCAGCATTACTCTTCATTTTCAGCATGTCTGATCAGCATGTACGAGTATCAAACAAGGGCTATTGATGGTCGGAGCCAAGTGAGATTGCAGTACAGCTCTAACGTTTGTTTGTATGCAAACATGTATGTATGTATGTACAATACAATACGTTGGGCGTTCATTGCGTTGATTTTAAACGCAAACTCAGCAGTTAGCATTTGGGAAAAGCCAAAATCATTGCATATTCATGCTATTGCTAGCAATGCACACTTTGAGCGCTGTCTTTTGTGTATTTTAGACATTGTTTGCTGAAATGCTGCATTCGTTACGCATACACCGTGTGCATAATATGGCTTTCTTTACTTTCATTGCGTAAATCAATTAAGATCACTCAATCGTTGCTCATTATTCATAGAAACAAAATTGTGCAAAATATAAAAAATAAATTAATAAATAAATTACGATAAACAGCTGTCGAAAGCATTTTTAATTATTAATTTGAGCACAATGAAATGCAATTTGTATGCATTATAATTTATAACTTGAAACGTAAAAATTAAAGTGTGCATGTGTTTGCATTAAATTGGCTTAATAACTAATTAATGCAATTTTGCTCAACAACTCAAACCAATCAGCGGAAATATGCGTTTTAATTTGAATCATTGTTTCAATTTAAATTTAGTTATTAAGAATTTTTTAAAACACATCTGTTGAATTAAAAACAGAAAAGTAAAAGTAAGCAACAATTTTTGTCTCAAGTAAACGAAAGCAACATCACATATGCCCATGTTACACGGCACTACAAAGCACATGCGGCAGTCTAGCACTTTCTGCACTGCCATTTTCGAATTTTGAAAAATTTATAATTTATTCAAAATATCTAATTTATGTATTTTTTTATGCTCAAACAGATCGCTTTCATGCTGACGATGTACTGCAGGACTCACGCGAGGATTGTTATCTATCAACATTACATATTCATCATACCGATGAACATGATTCACGTCCATATTATCTTGTTGTTGAAAATGAACGCGGCACCGATCGACATGCCATACATTTGAATGTGGAGGGTACGTTTGCAGGTGCAGAAACTTTTTACTTTATTTTATTAATTTGTTTTACTTTATTTTAATTACATTACTAACACAATAAAATTAAATTTAAATGCATGTTTCAAAACTCACACAAACACACATGTGACGCACAGATTAGTTGAAATGCTTAACACGCTTAATATGATGAAATCTTTAATTAACATTTAATTTGCATAAATTAAAATTTAAATTAAATTTACAACACTCACGCACACAAAATTACAATGCACTCATAACTTGCAATATCATTATCACTTCCAACAACAATATGATTATTATTATTATTGTTATTATCATCATCATCATGCATATTAATTAAAGGCGTACGTGTATTGTTGCATTTTAAAAACATTTAATCAAATATTTAATAAAATATTTGCGTTTCTTTTTTTCAATTTCTTTGATTGCTTTATGCAACATGACGACGACTTGTGTGATGCTTAACAACGGAAAAATAAAAAACAAAAATCACGTTGCACACATGCAACACGAACATGGTCTTTTGTCCTGTTTGTGGTTGCAACGGCTACATAACAAACGCGCTCACGTCTTGTTGCTCACGTCATCAGAACCTTTGGAGATGAGTCATTTACTGGGCGTCATCGGTGGCTTTTTCGCAGCGTTATTAATATTAATTTTACTCTGCTGTTTTGCGATACGCAGTAAAAAATGCTGCTTCAAGGGTAAGTTGTGCAATGCAAAATAAAACAAAATGAAAAGCTTCCTTCAAAAGTTCGCCATTTTCATTAATTATATTATTTATTATATATATATTTTTTATATGCTTCTTTATGTAATTAAAACTGTTCAAATTGTTTGCCTTGTCATCGTTATTTTCTTTTTTTTTTTCTTTTTTTTTTTCATTTCAACGAAATTAATTTTGCATAAAAAGTTTCCGAGAATTTTCGCTTTGTGGCTTGCTGCAAAATAGAGTTTTCTTTATTTTATTTTAAATGTTTTAAATTCATTTTTGGAGCTCTTCAGTTGTTTTTTACACTCTTCACGTTTGTCAGTTTGTCGCACCACACAAAGTATATATATTCTTCATATAGCCATGTCCGTTTGTCCGTTTGTCCGTTCGTCTATCTGTGTATATACGAAAATTTAATTTACATATCTTTGGTATCCAATGAGCTAAAATAAAATTGATACATAGGCTAAGAATAATTATATCGAAATAAAGCCATGCAAACATTTAAAATAAGTTTAAATACTCCAAATATATGCACGAACCTTAAAATCTGAAATAACCATGCTCAAACAAAAGAAAACATTTTTTTAAATCACTTACAAAATATTAGCAAAAAAACATTATGAAAAAAAAAACAAATATATTTTACAAACAAAAAATCTTCACACCCTAAACCAACCATGCACATGCCTACACAACAAGACGCAGCCTCGTGCGGCCCCAAAAAAAAAAACGGAAACGGAAACGCGCAGCGCGCCAAATTCAACACACAAAAAAGAAATAAAAAACTGTGAAATTTTTTTCTACAACAAATGCAAGAAAGAAATGTCTTCAGTGAACTCGTAATGTGTACGAAAATGGGGGAAAAAATAATGTAAAATAAAATTGACCGCAGGCGTTAGCAACAAACGCGCTAATGAATATTTTATGAGATTTGTACGAGTTTGAGTTCCTTACAAAAAGAAGAAAAAACCGAAGAAAAAAACAAATGCCACACAAACTTTTTCTTGGCGCAACAACACTGCGAAAAGAAAGGGTTATTTATTTACTTTTTAAAAACAAATTACAATTTTTTTCTATTTTTTTTCAATTTCATTTCTATTTGCTTTATTTTTTTTCTGCGGTTTGCTCTTTTTTTGTTTTTTTGCAATTAGCGTGACAGGAAGTTGAAGCATAGCAAAATGTCATAGAGCCGAGCAACGAAATAACAATAAAAAAAAATACTTTAATTGTTTGTCGTCAGGCTTGGTCAGAAGCTTAACGACAACGACAACAAATCCATGAAATGTTATTAATACAAAAGTTTGAGTTGTGTTAATTGTTGGCTGCGTTGTGAGGATTTGAATAAACATTTTTTATTGTTTTTATTTATTTTTTTCTTTTTTTTGGTTCAGGCATTTGGTCAAAGTTTCTCAGCAACTTTTTAATGAGAAACATCCTGCGAAAAATTATGCTAATGAGCATAGCATTGAACTTGATGCCCGCGCTATTTTGATTAAAGGTTCAGTTTGATATTTGATTTGGGTTGAGTATGACAGATTTAAATGATTAGTGCTACTGAAATGTTCAGCTTATCAGATATTTGAGTGCATAAAGTTAAGGTCTGAGAAATGGAGGTTTGAATATAAATATATAGGTTTTATAAATGATATTGATTCAAATCAAGGCTTATAAGTATTAAAAAAGAAAATATGGATTGTGGAGGAAGAGTATGGTATGAACGCATCATACCCCATATTCTTATCGGGATCGATTTTTTTAGCCAGGCATCGAAATATATAATTAAATGTTCTTTGAGCCATGAGCTTTTTAAAACATGGTCACAACATGACTTCAAGGTGTTATTTTTTACTTTAAGTACACCATTTGATATTTATACAATACAATACAACCTTTCAAGCATCATCAATGAACTTAGCTCATTCACAACTTACTACAAAACACTATTAAAATGTTCAGTTCAACAACAACAACACAACAAAAGAAACGCGTAACTATTTACACGTAAGCCATTTCGTACTTAGGTAAGCCCAAGTCAACAATTATTGTTGCTTAACAATTTAAAAATGCCAATTAATTAAAAGTGCAAACTTTTTACCAAAAGCAAGCGAAAATGGCACTCGACACTTGCGCGCGAACCACAACTTGAAATGTGCCTGAAAGTTAGAAAAAAAAACAATTTCAAATAAAAGTTTCTAAATTCGCAAGAGCTAACATTTTAAGCCTGCTTAATGCTAGGGTTGCCAAATGTTTTCATAAAAGCAGAAAAAAAGGTATTTTTTTTGTTTTTTTTTTTTGTTTCAACTGCTGAAAATTACAATTATAAGTTGCGGCTGCCGCAGCACAATTTATGCGGTATACAACAGATGACAACACCTTGCAATTTCTTAAACGTCAATCAAGCTGTCAATTTGCAACTGAAGCGTTGTCGTTTTTGGCAAGCCAAATCCACCGAGAGCTGTCAAAAGCACAAGCTCGTCGGTATAACGAACGAAAGAACGAAAGAACGATTGAACGAGCGTACATTTTTGGCTTTGACACTTGCTTTACTTTTGCTAACAAACTGTTTGTGTTTGACAGATCTCGATGTGGTATTCTGAAATGCCATGCAAATCCATCAAAATAATTCCTTTTTTTCTTTTTTTTTTTTTGCTTACTGACAGTGATCATTTATCACATGTCTAGGGAAATTTACGCTTACTAATTTTGACTACTTTACGCCTTTCTTTTTGTTTTGTTTTTGTTTATTTTATTTTTTACATGAAAAACAAAAAATAATATGTTGTAAAGTAATATGTTTTTTTTATGAATATTTTATTTTAACATTTCTCTTTTTTTTATGCTTATAAATTTTTTAACTCATGCACACAATGCTTTTTACAGGTTCCGCTGGCTATAAATCATCGGATAAAGACAGGTAAGACCATTGTGCACACACACGCCCACACATATTCAATATTTTAAAAAACTACATACAAGGCAATCTTTCAAAGCCTTTCATACAGACTCACATATACTTTTACAACGGTGCTGTTGACTTCAACAGGTGGCCTTGTTTTGTGCGCATTTATTCGCCAACCGACCCCACCGAAAAATATGAGCGATGCACGCTTGTATATTATGAAATATTTTACATTTTTCATATATTCAATATTTTTTGGCATCTTCATAAGCAATATATTTGCAACGTCAATAACAAATATTTTTCGCTGTTAGCACAGCTCCCACAGATGTGAAGACAAATACTTACAAACACGAACAAATACAACAACAAAAATACAGATAGCCGAGCCGAGCTCATAGTCAAATAGTTGCTGCTCGCTATATGAGTTATGAGTTGAGGTTTTTGTATAAAATTTCGGCGAGAATTTTTGTTAGCCAACATTTCAGTTATTTGTTATATTTATTATATTGTTATATTAGCAACACATTCGAAAAACTAAATTTTCAATATTTATAATTAATTTTCAAGCCAATCACAACTTGTTTGTAAACTTTCCCGTTTGCATTTCAGTTTATAAAATGAATTCAGAAACAGATTTGCTCAATAATTTCATATGCAATTAGTTTTACTGCGAGCAAACGCTTCAAAGTAGGCAACGTTTCGCCAAACTTCGAAAAAATCACATACTTTCAGGCAGTCGTGACATATTTGCGTCATGTCAATCAACAAACTGAACAAACTAAAACTTGCCGTCAAAAAGTAAACCAATTTCATACTCTAACTCATTTGCCCTCGCTCGTTCACTTAATTAACTACAGTCACTGCTAGCGTCTCACACTAGCCTACCAATCAAATGAAAGCTGCAGGCAATACTTACAGCGTTGTCCGACAATCAACCACGAATATCAAAAACTTTGCTATCTCAATATGAAAGCCGCCAGCAACTTACACATAAAAGACGGCAAAAAATAAAGAAAAAAAAGGAAAACTTTTGCTAATCAGTAAAAGTAATGAGCAATAAGCGGGAGGGCAGATAAAGTAATACAACATAAAAAAACAAAAAAATATTTAATATAAAAAAAAAAAAAACCAAAAAATAGAGAAAACCACTTAAATATTTATCAGATCAAGCTGAAGATTTAATTTCCTAAATCCAAAATAAACAAGCCTGACGGCAATTCGCAAATACGCAATGCATAAAATTTTCCAATCAATGTAAGCAAAATAGAAACAGCCTAACAACAAACGTAGCGTACAGACAAAGAGAAATAGATACCTCACACCCAACAACAAAACAACACACGCCACTTCGGCAAAAGCAACAACAACAACAATGAGCAGGATGATAATGATGTCGTTGTTGTTGTTGTTGTTGATAACGACAAAGTGTGAATTTCAATTGTCAGATAAAATAAGAAAAAGAATGTTAATATTGATTTCCCGCATTTATGCTTTACTTATACTTACACTTCTTCTACTTTTCTCATTTTAATTTTAACATTTTTTTTTTTATTTCTTTGCTTTTTGTTCTTTGTTTTTGCCCGCAGCGAAAAAGCCGATTTGAAATCACGCTCGGATAGCACAAGTGGCCCTCAAGGTGATTCAATTTATACAACACCCGCCGGATTCCATCATCACCAGCAACAGCAGCAGCAACATCAACAGCAACAACAACAGCAGCAACAACAACAGCAACTACAACAGCAATCAACGGCATCAGCAGCAGCAGCATTACACTCACATCAATATGGCGGACATGGTGGATCGCCTGAGGCAATGAAGGTACGCATGGCTGCAATGATATTACAACCGCCTACTAGGGTCTAGCAGGCAATTAATAATGATAAAGCAACCACAACTACAATAACAACTACAACTACAGATACAACTAAAACAACAACAACAACAACAATGACCAAAAACATTACAAATACTAACAACATACATAACAACAACAACACTTTAGATATAATAAATACGAAAAATAATGAAAACGAAAACCCAAACGAGAAAGACAAAAAAGACAACAATGACGTTGACAATGACAATGACAATGAGCATGTCGATAAAACAACTACTAAGGCAGCTGAATTGACAGACGCTGGCAAAAAGTATGCTACAATAAATAGTAGTAATAAAAAAAGGAGAAGCAGCAGTAACACGAACAGTAGCAGCAGCAGCAGCAGCAGTGGCAATGGCAGCAATAGCGATAATGACAAAGACAACAACGACGATGTTGATAACGAAAGAGCTAGAGATAAAGATAGAAATAGAGATAAAGACTGTAAAGCACTTCCGCATATTAAAGCGGAAACGGAAGCGTGCACAATGAACGACGCATGTATGAGCGTAAAGAAGACTAAACGTAAAAGTCAATGCAGCAGCAGCAACAGTTCCAATAGCTTAAGTAGTAGTCAACGTCACAGTAGCAGTAACAGTAGCACAAGTAAAAATAGCAATAGAAATAAGAAGAATCTCAGCAACAGCACACAGAGCACCGGCAGTCGCAGCAGCAGCAACAACATGCCGACTGCAGCTGCTGCTGGCATGATTGAGAATAATATGAATTATGCTTTAAAGCATGAAACAAATAAAGCAAAATTACTAAATTTAAATGTTATAAGCAGTGTTAATGATGTGTCAGCGCATGACGCCGATTTGACTATAGCGTGTTTAGTAGACAATAAAACAACAACACCAACGACAACAGCAACAACTGTAGCAACCAATCGAAATAGCGCTGAAGCTGAAGACATGCGTACATTATTACAAAAATTAAGCATAAATAATCCATTCTATCGTTTTCGCAAACAATCGAATTCGCTCAAAGAGATGCGACGCATTGTGCGTCGTCATGGTCGTGCAGCACAGCTGAGACGCTATAAGTCCGAAACGGACATTTTTGCGTATCGGCAACGTTGTAACGGTAATCGTGAAGCCAAAGTTGTAGTTGTATTAGATAATAAGTGCATAGCAGTAAGTAATAAGCCTAAGTCTTTAAGTAATTTAGGTTATAAGCCAACAACAGCAACAACAACAACAATAGCAGTAGGAACAGCAGCAACAGCAACAGTTGCAACAACAATTGATACAAATAATACACAACGTAGTGATAATTCCACCGTTATAACAAATCCTTTTTCGATATTTCACGATGATGAAATACTTACGTTAAGCGTAAACACACGTTTACGTAGCGCATCGAATGCAGCGGCGGCTGCAACAACAACAGCATCAACGGCAACGCAACGTAAGAAACAACGTAGTGAACGTAGCTTAAGACGTTGCTTTGAGTTAGAGCAATGCCAACAGCAGCAGCAACAACAGCAACAGCAGCAACAAGCCATTTTCACGCATGAGGAGCAACATTATTTGTATGGCGTGCCAGTGCGACGCTTTGAGCGACAAGATTTCATAACAAGCACAAATGAAAATGCACAAATGAGCAGCAATAGCAGTAATAGCGGCACCGGCAGCAGCAAAAGTGGCGCCAAGAAGACAAAAGCGATCTTCAAACAACTTTCATTACGTAAATTGCAAAAAGCCGGCAGCAGCAGCAACGGCGGCAGTGATAGTGCCGCTGATGTGATGCCCAAAGAAGCAATGCCACAATTGAAAAAATTGAAAATCAGCTATCCAAATCGTACGCAAAGCATACACAGCATACGTGCCTACGATGTACAGAACACGGCATATCACACACGACTGGAGCTACATGAGCCACCAATAACAACATTGGCTGGCACAAATGGCAAGCATGGCAACTACTTTGAGCGCTTGCAGGCAAAGACAAAACAAGGCATACAAAAGATACGCAATAAGTGTCGCAATTTCAAGCAGCAGGCCAGCAATGGCAGCGGCAGTGGCATGTCGACCGGCAGCTCAGGTGACTTTAATGGTTTTCATACATTGGCCAAAGATGAGAGTTTTCGTTTCATAAGCGATCGCCAGCACATCAGCAACTATGAGTCACGTTGTGCGGCGGCACATGCCTCAGCGCAGGCGGCCGCTTTGCATAAGCAAGGCACTATTTATAAAAGTTATAAATCGGAAATTGATTTATCGAAGAATCTACATTATTTGGATGCATATTTGGCGCAGAATTTCGATCAACAATTGAGCAGCAGTAAACAATCGGCGCATTCCGTTGGTCGTGTTTCGGGCGCACAGCGTAGACGTTGTGACTTAATGGCGCAGGAGCAAACGGTCAACATGTCTTTGAAAACGCATAAACGTAGTTTATCGGCGCAAAGATCAAACAATCGTATGCCAGCCAACTATGAGAATCTTGGTACATTGCCCATTGCCGCAACGCAGGACTACCAGCAGCAACAGCAGCGTCACGGCTTACGCACACATTCGGATTCTTTGAGCAGCTCGGATTATGCGTCCGTTTTCAGCGGACCCACTATGGCCGCCAATGCAACACGTGCTTTGGCCACACAGCTGAACAGCAGTCCAGGCATAACAAATGTCGCGTTCAATGCAGCCGATGATGAGGATGATGATGATGACGATGGTGTTGCCGTTGGTCTTGACGATGAGCATGTTGGCAATGTCAAGCTACGCTATGAACATCCCGATAAGATGTCGGAATACTATTTTGATAATCTAACGAGCTATGCGCTTGCATTAGAGCAAAGTGAGCATTTGCTGCTGGCGGAAAGCGCAAAATCTGCGCGTTTCTACTTGGCTGATAATGATGCGGTTGATATTGATGACATAAACGTTAATGATGTTGATGATGTTGATGATTTGGTGGGCGCTGGCATACGTATACTTGTCAATGAGTGTGACGTTGAGCGTGACATTGTTGTTGTTGATAACAATGCTACTGCTGCTGATGATGACGACGATGATGATGATGACGATGATGTCGTTGCTGCTGATTGGTATCAGCAAAGGCGTGCCTATAATGAGAATCTAGCCGAGAGCACATTTTATCAATCGCTCAATCAGCACTTACAACGTCAGGCAATCAGCAACAGCACAAATGTCAACATTGGCGATGACTTGATGAGCGATACTGTCACCGATATCGCTGGCATGGCGGCAACTAAGCAGCAATTGCGCTATGAAAGTTATTTGGCGCATTTTCAACGTCATAAAAGCAACACGAACACCCACGCCAATGCGAATGCGAAGCACAACAATGGCAGTGAAAGTGGCTTAGATTTAAGGCGACTGCAAACGGAGCAACTAAGAAATCGTGCCGCAAATGTCGTTGACTATTTTACAGGTGAATATTATGGTTTCGGTGGTGTTGGTGGTGTTGGCGACGGCGGCGGCAGCAACATTGCTGATAAGCTGCCTGAGCAACAGACACGACTTGATTACATCTCAGAACGACACAAATTATTACGCAATACAAAAACAGAAGAGCACTATCAACAACAACAACAACAGCATAAAATGTCTGATGTCTTGTATGCGCAAAGTTACCGCAATGCCGAAGCAGGCAAACGTTTGTCGGCTGGCAGTATTGGCATGGAGCGTTATTATCATGAAGATGCTTTAAGCGATAGTCGAAATGCGTATCAAAGCGTCAACGCGCGCACACCAACAACACCAGCAGCGGTAGTGGCTGCAGTGACAGCAACAACAGCCACAACATATACAAGTAACGCAGCTGGGTTTGTGAAAACGCCGGAGGCAACGAATCAAACAACTTTAAACTATTTGCCACAAACAAGTAACGTTTTGTATGCAACCGCCAATAAGCAATACAAGACAGCGTCAGCAACACCAACGACAAGCAATGTGCCAGCAGCAGCAGCAGCGGCAACAACAACGCCGTCAACAACGGGCAACAACAATGCAAATAATCGTTATATCATGGAGAATTTACGCAAATACTATCAACAACAACATCCGCCAGCGCATTCAGTTAACTCATCATCGCTGTCGAATTCATCATCGTCAACATCATCGATGTCACAAACGAATCACCAGCAACAACAACAGCATTATATGAAAATGCATTTACCAACGGGCAATAGCAGTAATGCCAACAATAGTTGTAACAATCCATTGCTGACATCAGCAGCAACAACAGCAACAGCTGCTGCAACCAAATACGGAAGCAGCAGTGGCAGTCATTTTGCAGCAGCTGCAACAGCGTCAGCACGTCGGAGCTCAACCGCATCGAATACTTCGTCCTCGGACAATTTCGATAACTTCATTGCATTGCGCAGCGATGCAAGTTGTTGTACAACATCAGCAGCAACAGCAGCACTCAGCACAGCGTCAATTGCCAGCAAATCGAACATGTCGGATTATGGTAAATATAACGTTGGTAAACGTCGTCATTTTGCCAGTGGTGTTGGTGGCGGTGCTGTTACTGGTGGTGGCATTTCGCCAACTTCCGCTCCAATTGCGCCAACAGCAGCCAACAGTGCCACTTCAGCGGCATCAGTTGCCACGCCACCCGCGCTTATGTCTACACTCAATTATTATGGCAATAATGTACAGAGCAGCAACAGCGCCATTGCCGGTGCCTCCGCGAATACAGCGTCGGCGTGCACAAATAACATGGCGTCACTTGTCGCGCTCAATGGCAAATTAACGTCAACAACCGCCATGTTGTCACAAGTAAATTTGTCCAAAACCAATGTCAATAACACATCATCATCATCAACGTCGTCATTGCGTACAACTTCATCGGCATTGCTACAAAAGCAACAACATCAGCAGGCATCCGTAACAGCAACTGCAAAATTGCCCTTTGTTAACGAACGTGAAAGTTTTATACTCGAATACGAATGTTAGCGCCTGATTATATTAAAAGCCTTGAATATTTTAGATTTTTTTTCATATTTTTTTATATTTATCGTTTCCTTTGTTCCGTTATACAATCAACACATCAACATAGTTTTCATATTCAACCATGTCGCATTTTAACCATTTCGCTCTTCAGCCACATGCACGTCAACTTGTCTACCTGCTGCCCGAATTACCATCATCATCAGCAGCAGCACCGTCATTTTTGCCGACAGCATAAATTATACTTGGTCATGACATTTACGGCGTTTTTTTTTCGCATTTTTCGACGACTTGGTAAATGCCTATTTACCTGTCCGCATGCCTATTTGTATGCTGTAAATTTTCGAATATTATGGTTTGCTGCTTATTGGTCGCGTTGATTGCGTTACATTTTCACAATGATTTTCCATGATTTCGTTTACTTTTAGTGTTTGTGTGCTAAAAATTTGATTTCGTTCATACCTGACACACTTTTCCATTTTACGAAAATTATGTTAATGTTCATCTATGCAGGAAGTTCAAATGATTGCCATAATTTGGGTTTGCAACATTTATTGTTAATTTTGAATGAAAGACGACAAGATCGAATGCTGTAAAGATATGCAACCTTTATCAAACTAAATAAAATTTTGATTGAAACAAGCTACTTGCCTTTGACTGGAATTTAAAATTTACATATCTTGAAAAAGTTATTTGATAACCGTAAAAGAAATATCTGCTGCAGCATACCTTAAGGCACTTTAGCATTTATCAGTTTCGCAAGCTTTAATTGTTGATAATAATCTTCATTTATTTACCAAATATTTTTATGTACTGTGCTTTATTATGATATAGGCACCTATTTCATTGCATACTTATTGGCGTCTTTATTGAAACAAACAACTTCTCTACACTCTTCATTGTCCCAACTCTTCATTATAATTTTCTTTAACCATTTTGACTTTTATGTATAAAGAACTTTTTTATTTCAATATAAAAAAAATTGATGAAAACTTCTCAAAATACTTAAATATTAAATATATTTAAACTACAATGACGTTCCAAGCATTCAAATGTACCAAAAAACTTGATGGAATTTATGTACAGCAAAATAAGAAAAATTTATTTAATAAAACAAAAACTAAAATTATTGTATAAATAACCAAAAACAACTATAGGTTAGCATTGATTAAACAACGCATCAACAACATTTTTTCATAAAAAATTAAATAAATTAGTATAAATAAGTCATGAAAAGATACAAAATTGTATGCAACAATAATATTAAAAATATGCGCATCAAAGCATAAAATTACGTGTAATTATAAAAATCGCAGCTAATTATTGTAAAAAGAATATAGAACACAAAATAGTAATATACTAAAATAAGAATTACATTAAAAAATTAATAAATTATTAAATCAAACAAAATTATTAATTACTACGCCGTATGAAAAAAAAACCTAATAATAATAAATAATAAAATATAAAATAAAAAACTCGTAAACAACTGACAATAATGAGATTCAATTAAAATTGAAATAAGCGAAAATTTTAAATAATAAAAAAATTATTTCAAAATTTACATGCATAAATAAGCATACGAAAAAATTATTAAATGTATTAAAGTGTTATGTATTGCATAATAATTAGTAAATATAGTTAAATGAGAATAAAAATAATATCAAATGCAAACAATTTATACAAATCAATGCAGAATTTCAAATCAAATCAAAACTTATGCGAAGTAAACAAAAAGAATTATAATAATTTACATTAATAATAATTTATTTATTTTTCTTGATTTTTCGTACTGTTTTTATCTTTTAATCAAATAAAATACAAATACAGTTCTGTTTGACAAATACACTGCGCATAAACAAAACAAAAACAAACAAATAACAACAATAATAATATGAATATAAAATAATATTGAATATAAACAGAATTTATTGTTAGACAAATTACAATAATTGCAATGTTGAAATTCGAAATTATATATAAATAAACAATAAAAACAAAAAACAAAAAAGTTGATTAAAAAAAAACTTATCGAACTATAAACAATTAACTGGAAAAACAACATTTGAGCAGCCAATGAACTGTAAATTATATGTATTAAAACCAATATAAAAACCATGTTTGAAATTAAAGTAAAAGCCAAGGCAACTGTTCTCAATTCCCTTGACCGTCAATATTTGCGACTATTATGAAAATTCATGTTGTTGTAATTGCATAAATAAGCAACAACAAAAATGTTGCAAATGAAATCTCAAAAAGCTGAAAAAAATATTAAATTGGTAAAAAAACCAAACAACAACTGCTAAAAGTTTATAAATTAATGATTTTAAAATTGCATTTTTTTTATTTTTGCTTTCATTATTCCATTTTAAGTGCAAGTAAGCGCATAAATAACTGCAAATACAACAACAACAACAATAACTAAAAGCGTAGGGAGGCAGGTACATCCCATAACCACAACCCGAACGTTAACAACAACAACAATAGCAGCAACAACTATTGAGGCGTAAAGTAGAGCGCAGCAAACCATAAAAACGCATTAACATTAATGAGCATATATGTAATGCGTTAACGTAATGCATTTACGTAATATTTCACTTCATTTGCATGAGCAGGAACAGGAACAGTTATGTCGGAAAGCCAAGCGGAAATGAGCTGCAAATCAATGAGTGTTGTTGTGAATAAGCACTTTTTTTTCATTTTTCATAAATTGAGTTTAATGTGGGACATTTCATAAGTCAGTGTAAATCGCATGTGAACAGAAATGACAGTTAATAATAGATAAGAGAAAGCAGTAATGAGCATTATTGTTATACTGAATTTTTAATTTGACCATTCTTGTTTGTCAATTAGTATTCACATTGCTTGAAAAGTTGTTTTTATTCTATCAACATTGAACTGCTTACAATTTCTTATTAAGCTTAAGAATCGCCATCTTGTTCATTCAATCAATAACACAAATATGCAATTGAAATAAAAAAATCATAGCCTACTTTCGTGCAGCTATAGTATAAAAACAGTATACTACGCGCATTAAACTGCCTACAATTTATTGACGCTCATGACGCATCTTTCATGCAAGAGTTCAACAAAAAAAAAAACAAAAAGCGAAAAACATAGTTCACTGACACAGCGCAACATTGCGTTGCATAGCAATTATCTCTTCACGCCATTTATCTCATTTGCGGTTGAGTTATTTCCGGCCGGACAAATAATGTCGGCAGCTGAACACATTCAAGCGACACAGTCATCTGCCATGCAAGTCTGTTAACATTGCAACGCAGTTTTACCACACTCGTTTTTTTTCTTGTTTTTTTCTCGCTTCTTTACATGTTGAAATAAAACAAAAATGGCAAAAAAAAAATTATGCCGCGTACCCAACACTTTTCCACTTAATTTAAGCAGACTCGTTGTTTTTGCATAATGTATGCGTTACTGTCAACGACAAATGTCACCGCAGCAGTAACAACAACAACAAAAGTAGCAATAACAGTTACAACAACACAACTTGTTCGCACATTTCTGTTCGCACTTGTGTACAGACGCGGCTTGTTAATACTTAAATGATCTGCGTTATATCGTTTACTTGTTTGTAGTAATATTTTATAGCATACTTTTTTGCGCATACATGCACCTCATAATATCATTAAAAATGCGGTCAGATTGCAGTAGTATTTACCATGAAATTCATTAATAAAAGTCAAATTAACAATTCTTTGATATTAAAACATAGTTAAGAGCTTCATCAAGTTGCTGCTTTTAATCAAACTCATATAAGTACATTACAATACTACTGTTTAAATGTGCTACCATTACAAAAATTATGTTTATTTTTTTTACAATGTTGAGATTTTTATCTAAAAACAAAAACCAATAACAATAATTGTTCAACAAGAAGTAAGGGGAAATTCTATATGCTTGTATTTAAAAAGCTTTCTGTTAATAAATATTTATTAATACGGCATAGACAGCTTTTTTGACAGTTGTGTAAAACATGTTATAAGTTTTTTGATTTGATGAAATTGGTTTAATCATATAAAGAAAAGGTGTTAATGAAAAAACAAAAATTTAAATAAAAATAAAAACAAAAGCAGCCTTAAGAGCTCAGTTGTAACTTTATTGAGAAATTATAATAATTCCCAGTGTTGTAAAAAATAATTCATTAAGTTTGGCGTTGTTCATACATATATTTTAAGCTTAAGTGTTTGTAAAAAGAAAGTAAATTATGAACAAGAAACTGTTGCTGCAATTACGGTCAAACATTTTGTAAGACACACTGTCAATGACGACGACTTTAAACTTATTTAACTCAAATTATACTCAGTAAATATGTGTATAAAATTAGTTTTAATACTTAAACGGCGCTGCTAACTTAAATTCTTTAGTGAACTAGTGTTGCAAAATACTTTATCAGTTAGCATTAAATGCAATTAATTCAGATTTCTTTTATTTACAATTTAAAGACTGCTGCTGCACATTTTAGGCTCACTTAACTTTCGACCAAAAACTCAAAAACTATGAACTTTTTACTGCCGCTACAATAACTTTGCCTCCTTCAACCATAACAAAAACAACAACAACAAACACAAGAAAAAAAACCACTAACTTATATAAACTGACCTACAATGACTTAACGAAAGCGCTTTTGCGTACTTAAATTTCAACCACTTATCATAATTTATTTCTACAAGTATATTTTTCATTCTTATTTCATTTTACATTATTTGAAATTTATTTACGAAGAAAAAAAGAGAAGCATTTAAGTGCTGAACTTATTTAAATTTATATTTTTAATATTTAATATACATATATGTTTTACATAAAGTTAATAACTAAATTATGTTTATTATTAATGTTAATTTAATTTTTTTAATTTACACATCATTTTTGAACTAATGAATTTTATAATTAATTAATGAATTAATTATTTAATTAGTTGATTTTTGGTTCCTTATATACATTTGAGTTTCGTTTACGATTTATGAAAAAAAAAATACAAAAACAAATTTAACAAAATTCCTGCCCGTGTATGCCCGAAAACCCCAAACCCACGCCCCCCGACCACGTTGCTCGTAAAACAAAGCAAGTAATGCTCATGCATTTTGTGCATTTTTGATATAAATTTTTAATAAGCTCGTAATACATTTTTTGTTCTTTTTAGTTTCCTTTTTGAAAATATTTTTGGTTGTTGTTTTGCGTTTTTTTATAATTATTATTATTTTTAGTTTATGAAAATGAACTGTGAAGGTAATCACCAAAATAAAAATTAATTCGTATATATTTACTATGTATTTATAGAAACAAAAAAAAACTAACAAAAGTTTAAATAAAATTTTGTCTGTCTTGCCCTTAAAAGTATGCAAAGTATGAAACGTGCCCGTGCAAAAAAAAAAGGAATACAAAAATATTCCTTTTTGGCGAATGTAATTTTTCCTATTTTTACATTGTGTTTTCTTTCACTATTTTATTATTATGTTCTCCTTGTAAAAATAAAAGAAAAATAAAACAAAAAAAAGTTAAGTAACGAAATGAAAACTGTACGAACAATTGTTATGTCTTTGTTCTGTCTTGCGTAAAAAAACAACAATAATAAGTCCAAAAATATATATTTTTACTACTCAAAGCTAACAACAAAAAATGGAAGCTAGAAAGAAATGAACTGTGTATGAATTCTTAAACACTTTTTTATTATTGCTGTCGTTATTTTTATTCCTTTCGTTTTGAGTTTTTGTGTAAACAAAAATGGAAAACTATACAAATTTAAATCATAACTACACTTTTTTTCTTGTTTTTTTTTTACAACTGTTTTGTTGTTTGTGCTCGGGCATTTTTTGAACGTGTTCGTTTGTTTGTGAAATAATGCATTATTGTTTAATATTTTCATTTCATTTTCAAACAATTTTTTTATTAAATCTTCGCTGTCGTTATCAATTTTATTAATATTCACCAAAACAAAAAAAAAATTGCATTTTCATACTACGAGGGGCGTCATACTACATACATAAATATACATACATATGATTCGGCATGCTCTGAGGTGTTTTTATGCTATTTTATTCCAAAAAAATTATAATTTTTTTAAGCATCAACTAATTTTTTATTTAATTGTAATACACGCGCGTAAATTTGTTTTCCTTTGCCATGCAATTATGCCAATTTATGTGCGTGTGTATGTGTATGTGTGTGTTTGTGTATTTATTTTTTTGTGCATTTCTTTTCTGCTTAATTTCAACGCATTTATACAAGATTTTTTCAACTATTTGTGTATGTGATGATTTTGCATTTAATTAAGGTATGAAAACACAAAAAAAAGGAGAATTAAAATGTAAACGACACTTTGCAATTTGTTCAGTTTATTAATTTATTTTTTTCTTTTTCGTGAAACTACAAAAACAATGCTGTATTTACATTTTAAATTATTCAGGATAATTAAAATCAAAATGACCGTTAAAATGAAAAAGAAAAACATTCAAGACCTTAAAAAATTGTGCATGTCAGGGAGAGAGCAAACGGAGAGCATGTATGCAATTTTGTGCATTAAAGTGTTGTTTGTTTAAGTTGTTATAACTGCCTATAAGACAACTCAACTGACTGAAAATGCGTTTGACACATGCTTCAGCCATCGATCACAACAACAACAGTGCAATAAGTGAGCTTTTAGTGCTAAAAATTGGTAACCTTTTTCAATATTGTAAGCATAAATTGCTAGGTTCCCTTACTCACTCACTTTGAGTTACCTAAACATTGCACACTTTAAAATACAAACAAATTGTTTATTGGCAAAACTTAGGAATACTCAAATGGCTCAATGAGTAAAGAGAAATCACTCTTCAATCAATTGTAAAATTTATTGTTTGATTGCTTTTGAAAGCAAATATTTTTATTTGAACATGTTATTTTATTGAACAACACAAATAAAAACATTTCCACAGTCATTATTCCATCTTATTTATGTTCATTCACAAATTTCAATGCAACTTAACAATACTTTACAATAATGCAATAACAGGGTCATAAATAAAACTGGCGTTTTGTACAAAGAACTGTGAAAAATAACTTATTGTAAACGCAGCAAAGGAAGAGAAAAAACAAAAATGGCATGCCATAATTTACACTATGCAACATACAAACAATAAACAGCAAAGCATAACAGAGCAGAGCTCAACTTATGGCACCGAAACAGAGACTCAAGTCAAATGAGGCACAAAGAGTGAAATTTCAGTTTACAAAGTTTGCGCATTTTTGTAATTTCGAATTCTTGTGCAATTTGTTAAACGCATTGTAATTTATTTAAATCAACAAAAACGTTTTATTGCATCATTACACAATTTTTGTATACGCCAAGCAATGCAACAGTAAATGTAGTTGGCTGTGTTGTTAGTCCGTCCATCCGTCCGTCCGTCAGTCAGTGAGTGAGTAAGCGAGTGAATGAGGGACGTCAGTTTGAACTGACTGTGTACATATATTGTGCAACAAAAACAAACTTTTCAACAGACGTTAAATTTATGCCAAGTAACTGAACGCAATGCAATGCTAACCAATGCAGTTGTTGCTATTATTGTTGTTTCTTGTTACTGATGGCGGCATGCGAACGAGTTCAAACAAAATTACAAAATGAAATAAGTTGTACAAAAAGGCGAAAACAGCAACAGCAGCACAAAATGCCATGCACACACACACACACACATACTTACATACAAAGAACCTCTGCTACTGTGCTAGCTCAACGGGCAAGCGCACATAATTTATTTTGAATTTCCGACGCTTCAACGCTGACATGTTGCATTTAAATGCATAACTTCCGCTTGAAATAGCATACAAAGTTTAGTGAAAATAAGCAAGAGCAAGACAAAGAATGCAACGTAAACGAAATTGTACACAAAATACTGTTAGCAGTGAAGTTTATTGAAAACTGACAGAAGCAGAAACAGCTTTGCATCTTTTTGTGTAATGAAAGTTTAACATTTTGCCAATAAATTACAGCATACTTTTTGGCTAGGTCATTGCATATGTATGTATGTGTGTTTATGTATATGCACTGTCAGCATGTAATTTATGAAACTTAGAATGATAACTTTAACAAGCTTATTCTAAATCGTTTATTAAAAGCATTATTTAACACAATTAAGAGTTTTTAGAAACAATTGCTTCCTGCTATTAGGAAATAGCTGCCCTTGAGAGATTGAGCAAGTTGTAAAAGTTACTGCTGTTGAATATTTTTCATTTTAAGACAAGAAATTCTTGAAATGTTTTGGCATAAACTGAAATGCAGTCATTAAAATCGCTAAGCTCTAGATTGTTGTATTTGTAGTATACCTTTATTTCACATAGGAATATACATGGGTGCGGAACAAAAGCATTTACACTGAAAACAAGATTAACTTCCTTTGTTTATTTACGTTGATACAACGATTATTTAATTAAATTTTTCAACACATTTTTTGTCAGTTACATGAACACCAACACAATACACAACTGCACTCGTTTTCTTTGTGTTTTCATTTTTCTTTTCAATATTTTTTACATCAACACATAATTTTTCACATTTTACAACACAGCACTAAAACCGCTATCATTTATTTAAGTTTATGCGGTGCGAACTTAGTTATTCACTCTGATAACTTCGGAAAAGTTGACTGACTTGCAATAAAGTGAACAAAATACAAGCAAAAAATTTATAGTTTTCAATAAATACAAAAAGATAAGCTTTAAGTGTGCTTCACTAAAAGGTATCAAAAAACTTTAAGTTGATGATGACAGTTTCCGGAAAATACATTAGGTTTTTTACTACCAACTTTATGAAAAATTTAAATAAATTCAATCAAGAAATCAATTTCGTTTGATACATGCAGCGCTCAAAGATATGCAACATTTTTTCCTAACGTTTTAAGTCAATATCATTTACATTTTTTTTAAACTTTCTAAACACATGTGTTTTGATATTTGAGTTGAGCACTGCGCTTGAAGCTATGCAATACGTTTTTGTTTTTATGTTACTTGTCATTACGAACACGTTCAAGATGCACAAATACGGGCACAATACATTACACCAACAAACAACGAATAAATATTTAATTTATTCGATTAATTTTTTTATTTTTTTTTAAATTTATATTTCATTTTGTTTACAATAACTTCGAATTAAAAATTAAGCATTAAAAATATATATTATTACACGATCACAAATTGTCTTGCATAAGTGTGTGTGTGTGTGTGTGCGTTTGGAAAACGGCGCAAAAAACGGCGTAGCAATTATTATTAATTAAATGCAAAATGTGTGTTGTTTGTTTAATTAAAAAACTTAATTTTCTGTCAAACATAAAAACAATTGCATTTATTTTCTGTTCTGCTTGGCTCGTTGTTAATATGTTTGATAATCACGTTTCAATATGTGTGCGCTTAAAATTAAAAAAAAATTTTAATGAATGAAAGTCATTTGTATGAATTTATTAATTCTGAAATTGTAAAATTTTATTTGCATTTGATTTTTATGCGTGATTTGTTTATTGATTTCATTAAAAATTCTTTGTTTACATTTTTTAATTATATTACAAATATTTGCAATTAACTGAAAATAATATTTTTTTTAGTTAAAAGTTAATTTATACGAACAAAGTGCGCGTTTGCAAATGCCAAACCACATTTTTATTACCCAAGCAACCTTGCATACATTCCCAAACGTTCCAAGCCAAAATTTTCAAGACCAAAATGCCCAAAATCAAACAAAAACCAATAACTCAAGTGAAACAAAAATGCAAATGGAAGATATCTTTTATAATGAAGATGATTCATATTAATTTTTTTTATTTAAGTGCTTATATTTAATTATGTAATTAAAAAAAAATTTATTTAATATTGTTTAGTTTTGTTTTTAATATTACAACAACACATGTACTCGTCGAAAGAGTATGAGTTCTCTTCTATGCAAAGCAACCAAACAAACAAAAGTATTTTATTTCTGTAAGCAACTCTATTTTTCCGCCCTTCATCTTTTAGTACCCAAATTACTCAAAAAAAAAAAACAAAGCAAGTTAAATGAATAAACAAAAATCAAAAAAAAAAACAAAAAAAAATCCTACCAAAAGAAGCATTTTTATTAACTTTGTACATTTTTTTCTATGTTAGTTGATATTTGTATTTTATAATGAAAATTTTATGAATTGTTTTAAAACAAAAAAAAAACAAAAAAAGAATCGTATATATAAATATTTATATGTTATTATGGAACGAAAGTAATTTATTAACAAATGAAACAAAAAACAAAAAAAACCAAATTAATAAATTATGGACAAATTTATAATGAATAAATCAATTTAATTGCGTATGTGTGTTTGTTTTTATTACTTCAATTTTCGTTCTTCCTTTTTTTTCTTAAATAAGCTTTTGTTTATTTATAGATATATTTGCTTTTAATTTTTTTTTTTAGGAATTGATAAAATAAGTTTTAATGATTTATTCATGGCGGTGTCATTGTTTTAAAATTCAACGCGCGCTTAAAGTCAATTGATTAAACAACTACAAAACATATAAACACACAAATACACACTTAAACAAAGCTCAACATGAATACATGCAAACACTGTAAACATTTTGTTGAAAGATATAAAGACTTAAGGCACTTATGTATTGAAAAATTGTTGAATTAATTCATTAGACTGGTTAAACCACCAAATCAGAAACAAAGTGACCATATTTCAAATTACAAAAGGCTGATAAGAATAATGGGTTAGAATTCAATTAGTTTAGTGCTTGGTTAATTTGTAATAATCAACTAAAACGGAGATCTGAACTGACAAACAATAAAAATCGAAACAGCCCTTGAGCACATGCTCATTCGATCGTTTTCTGGTGTAAGACCTTATCCTTTTTAAAATATTTATATTTTTGTACATAGTGGAAGTTATTTCGAATAATCTCAACGGGCTTTGGTTATTTAAATCTACTTTTTATATAGAAAAATAAGAAAAGAAGCATTTACATAGAAAAAAATTTTAAAGTCTAAACAATTTCACTGCGTTTTCTAATATAATATTAAAAATAAATTGAAATAGTCAACTGTAATTGGAAATTTGGTCAATTTCTAGATAAAAATAAAACCAAAATAAGTAGTAGTTTTTCAATACTTCTTTATACAAGTGCTTTATTCAACACTGACACTTTAACCGAAAACTTACACAAAACCAGTTTGGCAAATGATTTTTCTTGCATATTCCTTCTGTCTGTGTGTAAAATAAAATTAATAATAATAATAAAAACAAATTATTTCATTTTTTTTAACGCATTTAAGCAGCATTTAGTGAAATTATGCAGAATGTGTGTGTGTGTGCAACGCAATTTTAACAATTTCAAGTTAATTAAGCATTCAAATATTTACAGAATGTTTTTTTTGTTTTTTTTTTTTCATTTAAAAAAATAATTGCACTTTTTTGCGCACATTTGGCAGCAAAAACAATTTAATCATTGTTATTTGAAAAAAAAAACAACAAAAATAACATGCACACAATAAATAAAAAAAAAATCAAATAAACGAATGAAAAAAAAAAACAAAATAAATAAACAATTTTAATTTGTACATTTATAATTTAAAAGCATATAACTTTTTTTATACATGAAATATATATTTTGTTTTTAGTTGTAATGTAAAACAAAATATAACAAAAGGAAAATGTGCGTAAAAACATATTTATTTTTTAGAAAAAAATTATACATTTTTATAATTTATTATTTTATAAGTTTGTTTGCATTACGTGGACTTGGTGAGCGCCCCTCTTGTTCCTCTCTCTCGCTCTCTTCTCTCTATATTTATATACATACATATATATATATATACAAAAATAATGTTTGATTGATTGATGATTATGGTTACTGACTACTTGATATTATGTACGTAATATTTCTTTTGATGAACATGTAAAATGTATGAAATGAATTTATTATGATTTATTTTTTATATCAATATTATTATGACTATTATTATACATATATACATACATATATATACATATTAAATTATGAAAGCATAATATCAAGTAGTCAGTAACCATAATCATCAATCAATCAAACATTATTTTTGTATATATATATATATGTATGTATATAAATATAGAGAGAAGAGAGCGAGAGAGAGGAGCAAGAGGGGCGCTCACCAAGTCCACGTAATGCAAACAAACTTATAAAATAATAAATTATAAAAATGTATAATTTTTTTCTAAAAAATAAATATGTTTTTACGCACATTTTCCTTTTGTTATATTTTGTTTTACATTACAACTAAAAACAAAATATATATTTCATGTATAAAAAAAGTTATATGCTTTTAAATTATAAATGTACAAATTAAAATTGTTTATTTATTTTGTTTTTTTTTTTCATTCGTTTATTTGATTTTTTTTTTATTTATTGTGTGCATGTTATTTTTGTTGTTGTTTTTTTTTTCAAATAACAATAGATTAAATTGTTTTTGCTGCCAAATGTGCGCAAAAAAGTGCAATTACTTTTTTTAAATGAAAAAAAAAACAAAAAAAACATTCTGTAAATGTTCGAATGCTTAATTAACTTGAAATTGTTAAAATTGCGTTGCACACACACACACATTCTGCATAATTTCACTAAATGCTGCTTAAATGCGTTAAAAAAAATGAAATAATTTGTTTTTATTATTATTATTAATTTTATTTTACACACAGACAGAAGGAATATGCAAGAAAAATCATTTGCCAAACTGGTTTTGTGTAAGTTTTCGGTTAAAGTGTCAGTGTTGAATAAAGCACTTGTATAAAGAAGTATTGAAAAACTACTACTTATTTTGGTTTTATTTTTATCTAGAAATTGACCAAATTTCCAAATTACAGTTGACCATTTCAATTTATTTTTAATATTATATTAGAAAACGCAGTGAAATTGTTTAGACTTTAAAATTTTTTTCTATGTAAATGCTTCTTTTCTTATTTTTCGACAGTAAAAAGTAGATTTAAATAACCAAAGCAGCAATACATTTGCCTGTTG
>JBAMBP010001024.1:0-16478 GCA_037044515.1 Phortica magna | reverse complement strand
ACAACAACAAGCACAGTCGTACTTTCTGCATTTCTTTTCCACCGTCACTTTCGCAATCTGGCGCATCCGCAACAACAACCACTCTGGCTTGCATACTCCAAATATTACAAAAAATTATGTTGTTGTAATTTTCGGCACAAGTACGCGCTGTTAGCCTCAACACTTTGTAGCTGCGCGGTAATCACCCACGCAACGGAACTTAATCGAGTGCGGCCGCTAATCAGCGCCGCTAATCAACGTCGATGACTTATATGCTGTCGATTAACAATGTTGACATCTCAACATGTGAGTCGCGAATTTACCTATAATTCGCGACCTCACATTACAAAACTACGAGCTGCCCCAGAGTCCACGGTTGCCTTCATGGGAGTCCCTCAGCCAAGCACCGTTTTAATCACCCTACCACACTTCAGTCTGAGCGGCACTATTACCAAAGAGGATCCTGTGGGTCCTCCCACCCCTTACCATTTTTTAGTGCGCAGTGCTGCTTAGATATCGAACTGTCTTCCACTTCCAGCAGCTCATTAATAGACAGCAGCACCATCGCCCGTCTCTTCCGCTCTGGTTCACCAAGTTTCCAGCATTCGCTTTGCTCCTGGCCGAAAGGAGTCCAAAGATGAGCCAATGTTGATTGAGTAGTTCTTCAGGGAGGAACTAGCGCCGTAGAAACCAGGCGACCACTTACAAAACTGCATGCTTCTCCGTTCACGCTACCCACCATGGGAGTTCCCGAGATCAATACCACCAATCGGTCTGAGCGGCGCTATTACCAAGTAGAACCCTGTGAGTCCTCCCACCCCTCACCTTCTTTCTGAACATGGCGCGGCTTAGATATCGAACTCTTTTCCAGCTGCTCCTTTATGGAGGGCAGCAACATCCCACGTCTCTGCTGTTCAATAACTCTAAGTATCCAGCCTTCGCTTTCCTGCTGGGCGAAAGGAGTCCAGGTAGGAGCCACCGTTGACTGAGTTGTTCTTCAGGAAGGAACTAGTGCCGTAGAAACCAGGCGACCACTTACAAAACTGTATGCTGCTCCGGTGTCCACAGTAGCCACCATGGGAGTACCCCAGTCCAGCACAGTTTTAATGCCTCTACCACAGCTCAGTCTGAGCGGAACTATTACCAAAGAAGACCCTGCGGGTTCTCCCGCCCCTAAACATCTTTCTGAAGATGGCGCGGCTTAGATATCGAACTCTTTTCCATTTCCAGTTGCTCCTTTATTGAGGGCAGCAACAGTCCCCATCGTTGATGCTCTGTAACACGTAGTTCCTAGCCATTGCTTCTCTTCTGGCCGAAAGGAGTCCAAGGAAAAGCCACTAATGATTGTGTATTTCATCAGGGTAGAATTAGCGCCGTAGAAGCCAGGCGTCCATTGACAAAACTGCGTGCTGCCCCGGTGTCTGAGGTAGCCACCATGAGAGTACCCAAGACCAGCACCGTGACTATACGTTTACCACCACTCTGTCTGAGCGGCGCTTTTACCAAAGAGGACCCTGTGGGTCTTCCCACCCCTTACAGTCTTTCTTTGTGTGGCGAGGCTTAGATATCGAACTCTCTTTCGTTTCCAGCTGCTCCTTTATGGAGGGCACCAAACATTCCCCGCCTCTGCTTTTCTGTAACACATAGTTCCCAGCTTTTGCTTCCCTTCTCGCCGAAAGGAGTCCAAGGAAGAGCCACAGTTGATTGAGTATTTCTTCAGGGAGGAACAGGCGTCGTAGAAACCAGGCGACGACTTACAAAAGTGCTGGCTGCTCCGGTGACCACGGTAGCCTTCATGGGAGTACCCCACACAATCACCCTTTTTATCCCTCTACCACAACTCTGTCTGAGCGGCGCTATTACCAAGCGAACCTTGTGGGTCCTCCCACCCCTAACCATCTTTGTGAGCGTGGCGCGGCTTAAATATCGAACTATCTTCCACTTCCAGCTGCTCTTCAATGAAGGGCAGCAACATTCCCCGTGACTGCTGCTCTGTAACACATATTTCCCAGCCTTTGCATTTTTCTAGCCGAAAGGAGGCCAAGGAAGAGCCTCAGTTCATTGAGTAGTTCTTCAGGGAGAAACTAGCGCCGTAAAAACCATGAATCCACTTACAAAACTGCGTGCTGCTGCGGTGTCCACAGTAGTCTCCATGGGATTACCCCCGACCAGTACCGTTACAATCACTATGCCACCAATCTGTCTGAGCGACGCTATTACCAAAGAAACCCCGTAAGTCATCCCACCCCTAACCATCTTTCTGATCGTGGTGCGGCTTAGATATCGAACTCTTTTCCACTTCCAGCTGCTATTTTATGGAGGGCAGCAACATCCCCCGTCTCTTCAGTGTCCACGATAGCCACCATGGGAGTACCCCAGACCCACACTGCCACTCTGTCTGAGCGGCGCTATTACCAAAGAAACCCCGTAAGTCATCCCACCCCTAACCATCTTTCTGATCGTGGTGCGGCTTAGATATCGAACTCTTTTCCACTTCCAGCTGCTCTTTTATGGAGGGCAGCAACATCCCCCGTCTCTGCTGCACTGTAACTCCAAGTATCCAGCCACTTCCAGCTGCTCCATTATGGTGGGCAGCAACATCCTCCGTCTCTGCTTCTCTGTAACACATAGTTCCCAGCCATCGCTTCACTTCTGGCCGAAAGGAGTCCAAGGAAGAGCCACAAATGATTGAGTAGTTCTTCAGAGAGAAACTGTCGCCGTAGTAACCATGCAACCACTAACAAAACTGCGTGCTGCTCCTGTGTCCACGATAGCCACCATGGGAGTTCCCCTGACCAGCACCGTTACAATCCCACTACCGTTACTCTGTCTGAGCGGCACTATTACCATAGAGGACCCTGTGGGTCCTCCCATCCCTAACCATTTTTCTTTGCGTGGCGCGGCTTAAATATCAAACTTTCTTCCACTTCCAGCTGCTCCATTATGGTGGGCAGCAACATCCTCCGTCTCTGCTGCGGTCTAACACATAGTTCCCAGCCTTCGCTTCCCTTCTGGCCGAAAGGAGTCCAAGGAAGAGCCACAAATGATTGAGTAGTTCTTCAGGGAGGAACTATCCCTGTAGTAACCAGGCAGCCACTTACAAAACTGTGTGCTGCTCCAGTGTCCACGGTAGCCACCATGGGAGTTTACCAGACAAGCACCGTTTTAATCCCCCTACCACACTTCAGTCTGAGCTGCATTATAACCAAAGAGAACCCTGTGGGTCCGCCCACAACTAACCATCATTCTTTCAAATACGCGGCTTAGATATCGAACTCTCCTTCACCTCCAGCTGCTCCTTAATGGAGGGCAGCAACATCCCCCGTCTCTGCTTCTTTGTAACACATAGTTCACAGCCTTTGCTTCCCTTCTGGCCGAAAGGAGTCCAAGGAAGAGCCACAGTTTAGTGAGTAGTTCTTCATGGAGGAACTATCGCTGTAATAAACAGGCAGCCACTGACAAAATTGCGTGCTGCTCCAGTGTCCACGGTAGCCACCATGGGAGTACCACAGACCAGCACCGGCACTCTGCTGAGTGGCGCTATTACCAAAGAGGACCCTGTGAGTCTTCCCACCCCTCACCATCTTTCTGTGCGTGGTGCGGCTTTGATATCAAACTCTGTTCCACTTCCAGCTGCTGCATTATGATGGGCAGCAACATCCCCCGTCTCTGCTGCTCTGTAACACATAGTTCACAGCCTTTACTTCCCTTTTGGCCGAAAGGAGCCATGGAAGAGCTACAGTTGAGCGAGTAGTTCTTCATGGAGGAACTATCGCTGGAGTAACCAGGCAGCCACTGAAAAAACTGCGTGCTGCTCCAGTATCCACGGTAGCCACCATGGGAGTACCACAGACCAGCACCGGCACTCTGCTGAGTGGCGCTATTACCAAAGAGGACCCTGTGAGTCTTCCCACCCCTCACCATCTTTCTGTGCGTGGTGCGGCTTTGATATCAAACTCTGTTCCACTTCCAGCTGCTGCATTATCATGGGCAGCAACATCCCCCGTCTCTGCTGCTCTGTAACACATAGTTCACAGCCTTTACTTCCCTTTTGGCCGAAAGGAGCCATGGAAGAGCTACAGTTGAGCGAGTAGTTCTTCATGGAGGAACTATCGCTGGAGTAACCAGGCAGCCACTGAAAAAACTGCGTGCTGCTCCAGTGTCCACGGTAGCCACCATGGGAGTACCCGAGTCCAGCACCGGCACTCTGCTGAGTGGCGCTATTACCAAAGAGGACCCTGTGAGTCTTCCCACCCTTCACCATCTTTCTGTGCGTGGTGCGGCTTATATATCGAACTCTCTTCCATTTCCAGCTGCTCCTTTATGGAGGGCAGCAAACATTCCCCGCGTCTGCTGCTCTGTAACACATAGTTTACGGCCTTTGTTTCCCTTCTGGCCGAAAGGAGTCCAAGGAAGAGCCACAGTTAATTGAGTAATTCTTCAGGGAGGAACTAGCGCCGTAGAAACCAGGCGTGCCCTTGAAAAACTATGTGCTGCTCTGGTTTCCACGGTAGTCTCAATGGGAGATAACCCGACAACTACCGTTACAATTTCTCTGTCACCACTCTGTTGGAACGGTGCTATTACGAAAAATAACCCTATAAGTCCTCCAACCCCTCACCACCTTTCTGTGCATGTCACGGCTTAGATATCGCTCTCTCTTCTATTTCCAGCTGCTTCTTTATGAAGAGCAGCAAGATTCCCCGTCTCTGCTGCTCTGTAACACATAGTTCCCAGCCTTAACTTCCCTTCTGGTCGAAAGGCGTCCAAGGAAGAGCCACTAATGATTGAAAAATTCTTCAGGAAGGATCTAGCGTTCATTGTAGTGTCCATGGGGTGGGAAAGAGGAAGCTGAAAGACCTCCCACACCTCACCATCTTTCTCTGCGTGGCGTGGCTAAGATATCGAACCTTTTTCCGCTTTCAGCGGCTCCTTAATGGGGGGGCAGCAACATCCACCGTCTCTGCTGCACTGTAACACCAAGTTTCCAGCCATGGCGATCACTTACAAAACTGCATTCTGGCCCGGTGTCCACGGTAGCCACCATGGAACAACCCCAGCACCGTTTTTATCCCACTACCACAAATCAGTCTGAGCGACATTATTACCAAAGAGAACCCTGTGGGTCCACCAACCACTAACAATCGTTAAGCGCGTGGTGTGCCTTAGATATCGAACTCTATTCCACTTCCAGCTGCTCCTTAATAGACGACAGCAACATCCCCCGTCTCTTCCGCTCCATAACACAAAGCTCCCAGCCTTCGCTTCTCTCCTGACCAAAAGGCGTCCAAGGAAGAGCCACAGTTAGTTAAGTAATTCTTCAGGGACGAACTAGCGCCGTAGAAGCCAGGCGTGCCCTTACAAAACTATGTGCTGCTCTGGGTTCCACGGTAGTCTCCATGGGAGTTCCACTGACAAGCACAATTACAATCTCTCTGCCACCACTCTGTGTGAGCGGAACTTTGAATAAACAGAACCCTGTTAGTTTTGCCACCCCTCTTCCTCTTTCTGTGCGTGGTGCGGCTTAGAAATCGAACTCTCTTCCAGTTCCAGCTGCACCTTTATAGAGGACAGCAACATTTTCCGTCTCTGCTGCTCTGAAACACATAGTATCCAGCCTTTGCTTCCCTTCTGGTCGAAAGGAGTCCAAGCAAGAGCCACAGTTGAGTGAGTAATTCTTCATGGAGCAACTGTTGCCGCAGTAACCAGGCAGCCACTTACGACACTGCTTGCTGCTCCAGTGTCCACAGTAGTCTCCATGGGAGTACCTCTGAGCATCACCGTTACAATCTCTATGCCACCAATCTGTCTGAGCGGCGCAATTACTAAAGAGAACCTGTCAGACCTCCAACCCTTCACCATCTTTCTGTGTGCGACGCGGGTTATATGACGAACTCTCTACCACTTCCAGCTGTTGCTTTTTGGTGGCAAGCAACATCCCCTGTTACTATTGCTCTGTAAAACCAAGTTTCCAGACTTCGCTTCCCTCCTGAGCAAAATGAGCCTAAGGAAGAGCCACAAAAGATTGAATAGTTCTTCAAGGAGCAACTAGCGCCGCAGAAGCCAGGCGACCACTAACAAAACTGCGTGCTGCTCATGTGTCCACTGTAGCCACTTTAGTAGTACCCCAGGCAAGCACCAAATCTCTGTCTGAGCGGCGCTATTACAAAGGAGAACCCTGTGAGTCCTCCCATCCAGCACCATCTTTCTGTGAGTGTGCGGCTTAGATATCGAACTCTCTTCCATTTCCAGCTGCTACTTTATGGAGAGCAGCAAACATTCCCCGCCTCTGCTGCTCTGTAAAACATAGTTCACAGCCTTCGCTTCCCTTCTGGCCGGAAGAGTCTAAGGAAGAGCCACAGTTGAGTGAGAAGTTCTTCATGGAGGAACTATCGCTGGAGTAACCAGGCAGCCACTGAAAAAACTACGTGCTGCTCCAGTGTCCACGGTAGCCACCATGGGAGTACCACAGACCAGCACCGGCACTCTGCTGAGTGGTGCTATTACCGAAGAGGACCCAGTGAGTCTTCCCACCCCTCACCATCTTTCTGTGCGTGGTGCGGCTTTGATATCAAACTCTGTTCCACTTCCAGCTGCTGCATTATGATGGGCAGCAACATCCCCCGTCTCTGCTGCTCTGTAACACATAGTTCACAGCCTTTACATCCCTTTTGGCCGAAAGGAGCCATGGAAGAGCTACAGTTGAGTGAGTAGTTCTTCATGGAGGAACTATCGCTGGAGTAACCAGGCAGCCACTGAAAAAACTGCGTGCTGCTCCAGTGTCCACGGTAGCCACCATGGGAGTACCACAGACCAGCACAGGCACTCTGCTGAGTGGCGCTATTACCAAAGAGGACCCTGTGAGTCTTCCCACCCCTCACCATCTTTCTGTGCGTAGTGAGGCTTATATATCGAACTCTCTTCCATTTCCAGCTGCTCCTTTATGGAGGGCAGCAAACATTCCCCGCGTCTGCTGCTCTGTAACACATAGTTTACGGCCTCTGCTTCCCTTCTGGCCGAAAGGAGTCCAAGGAAGAGTCACAAATGATTCAGCAGTTCTTAAGGGAGGAACAAGGGCCGTAGAAACCAAGCGTCCACTTACAAAATTATGTGCTGCTCTGGTTTCCACGGCTGTCTCCATGGGAGTTCCCCCGACAAGCACCGATACAATTCCTCTGCCACTACTCTGTGTGAGCGGCGCTTTTACTAAAGAGAACTCTGTAAGTCCTTCCACCCATCACCATTCTGTGCGTGGTGCGGCATAGATATCAAACTCTCTTCCATTTCCAGGTTCTCCTTTATGGAGGAGAGCAACATTCCCCGTGTTTGCTGCTCTGTAACACATAGTTCACAGCCTTTGCTTCCCTCCTGGCCGAAATGAGCCAAGGAAGAGCCACAGTTGAGTGAGTAGTTCTTCATGGAGGAACTATCGCCGTAGTAACCAGGCAGCCACTGACAAAACTGCGTGCTGCTCCAGTGTCCACGGTAGCCACCATGGGACTACCCTATACCAGAACTGTTTTAATCCCTCTACCACAAATCTGTCTGAGCGGCGCTATTACCAAAGAGGTTCCTGTGAGTCCTTCCACCCCTCACATTCTTTCTGTGCGTGATGCGGCTTAGATATCGAACTCTCTTCCACTTCCAGCTGCTGCATTATGGTGGTCAGCAACATCCCCCGTCTCTCCAGTGTCCACGGTAGCCACCATGGGAGTACCCCAGACCAGCACCGCCACTCTGCTGAGCGGCGCTATTACTAAAGAGAACTCTGTAAGTCGTCCCGCCCCTCACCATCTTTCTGTACATTGTGCGGATTAGATATCGAACTCTCTTCCATTTCCAGCTGCTCCTTTATGGAGGGCACCAAACATTCCCCGCCTCTGCTGCTCTGTAATACATAGTTTACAGCCTTTGCTTCCCTTATGGCCGAAATGAGTCTAAGGAAGAGCCACAGTTGAGTGAGAAGTTCTTCATGTTCAGTTCTTCCACCCATCACCATTCTGTGCGTGGTGCGGCATAGATATCAAACTCTCTTCCATTTCCAGGTTCTCCTTTATGGAGGAGAGCAACATTCCCCGTGTTTGCTGCTCTGTAACACATAGTTCACAGCCTTTGCTTCCCTCCTGGCCGAAATGAGCCAAGGAAGAGCCACAGTTGAGTGAGTAGTTCTTCATGGAGGAACTATCGCCGTAGTAACCAGGCAGCCACTGACAAAACTGCGTGCTGCTCCAGTGTCCACGGTAGCCACCATGGGACTACCCTATACCAGAACTGTTTTAATCCCTCTACCACAAATCTGTCTGAGCGGCGCTATTACCAAAGAGGTTCCTGTGAGTCCTTCCACCCCTCACATTCTTTCTGTGCGTGATGCGGCTTAGATATCGAACTCTCTTCCACTTCCAGCTGCTGCATTATGGTGGTCAGCAACATCCCCCGTCTCTCCAGTGTCCACGGTAGCCACCATGGGAGTACCCCAGACCAGCACCGCCACTCTGCTGAGCGGCGCTATTACTAAAGAGAACTCTGTAAGTCGTCCCGCCCCTCACCATCTTTCTGTACATTGTGCGGATTAGATATCGAACTCTCTTCCATTTCCAGCTGCTCCTTTATGGAGGGCACCAAACATTCCCCGCCTCTGCTGCTCTGTAATACATAGTTTACAGCCTTTGCTTCCCTTATGGCCGAAATGAGTCTAAGGAAGAGCCACAAATGATTCAGCAGTTCTTAAGGGAGGAACAAGGGCCGTAGAAACCAAGCGTCCACTTAAAAATTATGTGCTGCTCTGGTTTCCACGGCTGTCTCCATGGGAGTTCCCCCGACAAGCACCGATACAATTCCTCTGCCACTACTCTGTGTGAGCAGCGCTTTTACTAAAGAGAACTCTGTAAGTCCTTCCACCCATCACCATTCTGTGCGTGGTGCGGCATAGATATCAAACTCTCTTCCATTTCCAGCTGCTTCTTTATGGAGAGCAGCAAACATTCCCCGCCTCTGCTGCTCTGTAATACATAGTTTACAGCCTCTGCTTCCCTTGTGGCCGAAATGAGTCTAAGGAAGAGCCACAGTTGAGTGAGAAGTTCTTCATGGAGGAACTATCGCTGTAGTAACCTGGCAGCCACTGACAAAACTGTGTGCTGCTCCAGTGTCCACGGTAGCCACCATGGGACTACCCTATACCAGAACTGTTTTAATCCCTCTACCACAAATCTGTCTGAGCGGCGCTATTACCAAAGAGGTTCCTGTGAGTCCTTCCACCCCTCACATTCTTTCTGTGCGTGATGCGGCTTAGATATCGAACTCTCTTCCACTTCCAGCTGCTGCATTATGGTGGTCAGCAACATCCCCCGTCTCTCCAGTGTCCACGGTAGCCACCATGGGAGTACCCCAGACCAGCACCGCCACTCTGCTGAGCGGCGCTATTACTAAAGAGAACTCTGTAAGTCGTCCCGCCCCTCACCATCTTTCTGTACATTGTGCGGATTAGATATCGAACTCTCTTCCATTTCCAGCTGCTCCTTTATGGAGGGCACCAAACATTCCCCGCCTCTGCTGCTCTGTAATACATAGTTTACAGCCTTTGCTTCCCTTGTGGCCGAAATGAGTCTAAGGAAGAGCCACAGTTGAGTGAGAAGTTCTTCATGGAGGAACTATCGCTGTAGTAACCAGGCAGCCACTGACAAAACTGTGTGCTGCTCCAGTGTCCACGGTAGCCACCATGGGACTACCCTATACCAGAACTGTTTTAATCCCTCTACCACAAATCTGTCTGAGCGGCGCTATTACCAAAGAGGATCCTGTGAGTCCTTCCACCCCTCACATTCTTTCTGTGCGTGATGCGGCTTAGATATCGAACTCTCTTCCACTTCCAGCTGCTGCATTATGGTGGTCAGCAACATCCCCCGTCTCTCCAGTGTCCACGGTAGCCACCATGGGAGTACCCCAGACCAGCACCGCCACTCTGCTGAGCGGCGCTATTACTAAAAAGAACTCTGTAAGTCGTCCCGCCCCTCACCATCTTTCTGTACATTGTGCGGATTAGATATCGAACTCTCTTCCATTTCCAGCTGCTCCTTTATGGAGGGCACCAAACATTCCCCGCCTCTGCTGCTCTGTAATACATAGTTTACAGCCTTTGCTTCCCTTCTGGCCGAAAGGAGTCCTAGGAAGAGCCACAAATGGTTGAGAAGTTCTTCAGGGAGGAACTTGTGCCGTAGAAACCAGGCCTCCACTTACAAAACTATGTGCTGCTCTGGTTTCCACGGCAGTCTCCATTAGATTAATTAAATAAATATTTAAAAGTCGATAATGTCATTGTGCTGTGAGTCACAGCAGCAGAGTTGTGACATATTTGCAATACTTGTATTTAAAATACAAATACCAAATAAACTAGTAAGGGCGGTATAGTTGAGTGTACTCAACCATATAATACCCTGCACATACCCTCACCTATTTAAATGGTGTTCCAAATATCACAAAAATCAGTCAAAAGGGAAGAATTTTCGAAAAATTCGAGTTTGTTGATCTCTGAGGGGGGAAGACATGAAATAAAGGGGTGTTTTTCGGTATGCAGTTCAAAGGACGTATATTAACTGAACCTGCATACAAAATTTCAGACACGTATATTTCATAGTTGTGGAGATATACATATTTTAATCAAAATAAACTGGAATTTACCCAAAATTTAAGTTTGCCGGCCTTTAATGGGTTGTCCAAATACAAAATGGTATTTTCTGGTATGCAGTCTTATGAAGTTACATATACTTTGTCTACTCACTAAATTTCAGGTTAGTGCCTTTATTAATTTCGGAGATATAGCAATTGACATACAAACACTATTTGAGGGGTAACAAAGGGTAAGGGGGAAAAAGTTAGTATGCAGTTTTAAAGACATACATTTCCTTAATCTGCATACAAAGTTTGAGGTTCGTATCTGTTATAGTTGTGGAGATATACAAATTTTTGTAAAAAAAAAAGTGAAATTTACGAAAAATTTAAGTTTGATGGTCTTTGAGGGGTAGTCCTAAATTCAGAGGGGTATTTTCTGGTATGCAGTCTTAAGGATATGTATTTACTGAGTGTACACACAAAATTTGAGGTTTGTACCTTTCATGGTTTTGAAGATATCGTAATTAACAATAAAACACTTTTTGAGGGGTAATTAAGGGGAGGGGGGGAAATTTGGGTATGCAGTTTTTTAAGGTCTTTACATACTTAGTCGACATACCAATTTTCATAGTTCTAGCGTTTCTGGAGTTCAAGTTATAGCCTTTTCAAAAAGTGGGCGTAGCTGGTTGGGCGGGAAGGAGTGGGCGTGGCTCAAAACCGTTCAAACTTGATCTGCTGCCGAGCATCACGAGTCTATCCTCCAAATCTCAAGTCTCTATCTTTTATAGTTTCCGAGAACCATTGGTGAGGACGGACGGGCGGACGGACGGACAGACGGACGGACATGGCTTAATCAATTTGTCTTGTCGTCCTGATCAAGAATATACACTAGTCGGCATAAGTATTTTGACGAAACCTTTACCTGACTGTTGAACCTGGCTAAGCTTAGTACCGTTAAATAACGGTGCCAAAATTATGCGCAAATTAAAGAATCTATTTTTAGCTCTATGCATGCCAAATTTTATTTCGTTTACCTCACGCATTCTCTTTCTGGCGACAAGAATTCATGCAGACAACGGCTTTTTGCGTGGCACAAGTATTTTGACAGCATCTTTATGGAAATGTTTTCACACTTTTAAGCTAGCGAGAATCAAACACCTTCTGTGTTTAACTTTGATCAATATTACACGTTGTTATTAAAATAGAAAGCCATTAAAAATAATTAAATAACATGGGTAAAACGGCTGAGCTAAGTTTGGTTACCAGATCTTCAATGGTAGCAAAATTTAACGCTGGAATAGCAGTCAAAGACATTGCCAATGAGTTTAATGTGTCGCGTCAAACTGTGCACTACCAAATTAAAAAGTTTAAAAAGCATAATGACATGCGTAATTTAAGACGATCAGGTGCTAAGCGCAAAACAGAGCTCTGTGAAGACAGAGTCCTTGTACGGGAATTTAAAAAAAATATTTTTCTGAAGCCTCAATCTGCAGCAGATCAATTTAATTTAACAGCTAAGACCCCAATTAGTGAGCGCACAGTCCGTCGACGATTAAAAGAATGTGATTTCAAGACCTATAAAGCCAAGGACGTACCCTTTATAACAAAAGCAAACAAGCTTAAAAGAATGTCTTTCGCAAAGGAACATCTCCATAAGCCAAAGGAGTTCTGGAGAAGCGTTCTATGGACAGATGAAAGCTCCTTTGAGTTTAATTCATCAAACAATAAAGTTTTCGTAAGATTGCCAATAGTACAAAGGCAAAAAAGGCGGCCCGTTTGCCAAAAAGTAAGCCATGGTGGAGGATCTGTGATGTTCTGGGGATGTGTGGCGTATAATGGACTGGGTGAGTTCGTTCCTGTCAATGGCTCGATGAACCAACGCCAATATTTGTCGGTTCTAAATGATAATGCGTTTACTTCCGGAGACAGGCTTATTGGACAATCCTTTATCCTGCAACAGGATAACGCCCCGTGCCACAAAGCCAAGATGATTACAACATTTTTGAAGGATGTTGGTGTTACCACTTTGGACTGGCCACCTCAAAGTCCAGATTTAAATATAATTGAAAATGTCTGGTCTCTTATGAAACGCAAAAGAACAGTATCGTTGAATAAAACCAGAGAGGAGACCATTTCTGAGATCACTTCCCTTTGGGAAGAGATATCTCCAGAAATCATCCAAAATTTAATCGATTCAGTACCGCGACGCCTGCAAAAAGTTACTGAAACCAAAGGAAATTATATATTTTACTAAATTCTTTTTTCCCTTTACTTTTTTATACCCTGTACATACTGTACCAGGGTATATTGTGTTTGTTTGGCCGAAATGTATGTAACGCAGAGAAGGAGGGGAGGGGGACCCTATAAAGTATATATATTCTTGATCAGGACGACAAGACAAATTGATTAAGCCATGTCCGTCCGCCGTCGTCCGTCCGTCCGTCCTCACCAATGGTTCTCGGAAACTATAAAAGATAGAGACTTGAGATTTGGAGGATAGACTCGTGATGCTCGGCAGCAGATCAAGTTTGAACGGTTTTGAGCCACGCCCACTCCTTCCCGCCCAACCAGCTACGCCCACTTTTTGAAAAGGCTATAACTTGAACACCAGAAACGCTAGAACTATGAAAATTGGTATGTCGACTAAGTATGTAAAGACCTAAAAAACTGCATACCCAAATTTTCCCCCCTCCCCTTCATTACCCCTCAAAAAGTGTTTTATTGTTAATTACGATATCTTCAAAACCATGAAAGGTACGAACCTCAAATTTTGTGTGTACACTCAGTAAATACATATCCTTAAGACTGCATACCAGAAAATACCCCTCTGAATTTAGGACTACCCCTCAAAGACCATCAAACTTAAATTTTTCGTAAATTTCACTTTTTTTTTACAAAAATTTGTATATCTCCACAACTATAATAGATACGAACCTAAAACTTTGTATGCAGATTAAGAAAATGTATGTCTTTAAAACTGCATACTAATTTTTCCCCCTTACCCTTTATTACCCCTCAAATAGTGTTTGTATGTCAATAGCTATATCTCCGAAATTAATAAAGGCACTAACCTGAAATTTAGTGAGTAGACAAAGTATATATAACTTCATAAGACTGCATACCAGTAAATACCATTTTGTATTTGGACTACCCATTAAAGGCCGGCAAACATAAATTTTGGGTAAATTCCAGTTTATTTTTATTAAAATATGTATATCTCCACAACTATGAAATATACATGTCTGAAATTTTGTATGCAGATTCACTTCATATACGTCCTTTGAACTGCATACCGAAAAACACCCCTTTATTTCATGTCTTCCCCCCACAGAGATCAACAAACTCGAATTTTTCGAAAATTCCTCACTTTTGACTGATTTTTTTTTAGCGTTTCTGGTGTTTAAGTTATAGCCTTTTCAAAAAGTGGGCGTAGCTGGTTGGGCGGGAAGGAGTGGGCGTGGCTCAAAACCGTTCAAACTTGATCTGCTGCCGAGCATCACGAGTCTATCCTCCAAATCTCAAGTCTCTATCTTTTATAGTTTCCGAGAACCATTGGTGAGGACGGACGGACGGACAGACGGACGGACATGGCTTAATCAATTTGTCTTGTCGTCCTGATCAAGAATATATATACTTTATAGGGTCCCCCTCCCCTCCTTCTCTGCGTTACATACATTTCGGCCAAACAAACACAATATACCCTGGTACAGTATGTACAGGGTATAAAAACAGTCACTAAAACAATCCTACGTTGCGAAAGAGATGGGAGGTCAATGAGGAGGAGCCTATCACGGTATGGCGGTAATCTGATAATAGGGTCCCAGTTTAGACCACGAAGAGCAAATAAGAGAAATTGTTTCTGAACTGACTCAATGCGGTCTTGGTGTTTTTTATATTGTGGTGACCATACACAACAGCAATATTCGAGTATAGGAAGTACAAGTGACGTAAAAAGAATTTTAGTGATATAAGAGTCCTTGAATTCTTTAGACCAGCGTTTGATAAATTCAAAAATGCCCTTCGCCTTATTGACGACTGTTAAGATTTGTTGGATGAAGCTGAGTTTGGGGTCAAAGAGAACAACTAAATTATTAAAATTTGAGACTCGTTCCAGTTGGACATTATCAATCGAGTAAGTAAACAAGTAGGGCTTACTACGATGATAAGTCATATATTTGCACTTAGAGCAATTGAGCAAAAGCAAATAAAGTGAACACCAAGGCAGTTCGTTAATGAAAAGATTAAACAAAAGAGGACCGTGGTGACTTCCCTGAGGGAAACCAGAAGTAACTTGAACAAGCTCGGATGCAGCGGATCTAAACAACACTCGTTGAGACCTGTTTGTTAAGTAAGATTTTATCCAACCTAAAAGATTTGGTGGAAAGCCTAAAAGACTCAATTTCAATAAGAGCAAATCGTGGTTAACCGAGTCAAAAGCTTTACTGAAGTCAGTATATATGATATCAGTTTGAGATTGATTAACAAAACCACTACTTAGCAAACATGTGAATTCAAGAAGATTGGTACAAGCTGACCTCATTTTTAAGAACCCAATTACTAAAGAGAACCCTGTAAGTTCTCCCAACCCTCACCATCTTTCTGTGCATGGTGCGGCTTAGATATCGTACTCTCTTCCAGTTATAGCTGCTCCTTTATGGAAGGCAGCAACATTCCCCGTCTCTGCTGCTCTGAAACACATAGTTCCCAGCCTTTACTTCCCTTCTGGCTGAAATGAGTCCAAGGAAGAGCAACAGTTGATTGAGTAGTTCTTCAGGGAGGAACTATTCTCCCTTACCACTTACAAAATTATGTGGTGCTCTGGTATCCACGGCAGTCTCCATGGGTGTACCCCTGACCAAAACCGCCACTCTTTCTGAATGGCGATATTACCAAAGAGAACCCTGTGAGTCCTCCACCCCACACCATCTTTCTGGGCGTGGTGCGGCTTAGATATCGAACTCTCTTCCAGTCATAGCTGCTCCTTTATGGAGGGCAGCAACATTCCCCGTCTCTGCTGCTCTGTAACACATAGTTCCCAGCCTTTGCTTCCCTTCTGGCTGAAATGAGTCCAAGGAAGAGCAACAGTTGATTGAGTAGTTCTTCAGGGAGGAACTTTTCTCCCTTACCACTTACAAAATTATGTGGTGCTCTGGTATCCACGGCAGTCTCCATGGGTGTACCCCAGACCAAAACCGCCACTCTTTCTGAATGGCGCTATTACCAAAGAGAACCCTGTGAGTCCTCCCACCCCACACCATCTTTCTGGGCGTGGTGCGGCTTAGATATCGAACTCTCTTCCAGTTATAGCTGCTCCTTTATGGAGGGCAGCAACATTCCCCGTCTCTGCTGCTCTGTAACACATAGTTCCCAGCCTTTGCTTCCCTTCTGGCTGAAATGAGTCCAAGGAAGAGCAACAGTTGATTGAGTAGTTCTTCAGGGAGGAACTATTCTCCCTTACCACTTACAAAATTATGTGGTACTCTGGTATCCACGGCAGTCTCCATGGGTGTACCCCAGACCAAAACCGCCACTCTTTCTGAGCGGCGCTATTACCAAAGAGAACCCTGTGAGTCCTCCCACCGCACACCATCTTTCTGGGCGTGGTGCGGCTTAGATATCGAACTCTCTTCCAGTTATAGCTGCTCCTTTATGGAGGGCAGCAACATTCCCCGTCTCTGCTGCTCTGTAACACATAGTTCCCAGCCTTAGCTTCCCTTCTGGCTGAAAGGAGTCCAAGGAAGAGCCACAGTTGAGTGAGTTGTTCTTCATGGAGGAACTAGCGCCGTAGAAACCAGGCGTCCACTTACAAAACTATGTGCTGCTCTGGTTTCCACGGCAGTCTCCATTTGAGTTCCCCTGACAAACACCGTTACAATCTCTCTGCCTCCTCTCCG